>PVJO010001637.1:0-166075 GCA_004026905.1 Hystrix cristata | reverse complement strand
AGCTTTGAATATTTAGTTCTTGCTTGTTTAACATGGCTATAAAAGGGAGTTTAAAACTCAGTGACTAGGTCATGTCCTTATACTCTTTTCCAAACTATCAAAGGATGATGGTTCATCAACCAATAAAACCCACATTCCTTTATCTCCTTTAGATCAATCATAATGACAATTTTGATTCCTGAGTAGGCAGGGTCAATGTTCCCCCTCAATCTGAAGCAGTCACAGAAAGATGGACCGTTGGCCCCTCTGCATCCCTTAGGAATAAGGAATAAAAGCCTTAGGGAGAAAATGAGGGAGGATAGAAGAAACAAAGACACCATGTTTCCCCAAAAATAAGACCTAACCAGAAAATAATCACTGGTTGTTACCATGGTGATGACCAGTGTTGTGTAGAAGATTGTATCTTACTAGTCTCTTGCCCAGTGGCTACTCTATCAGGGAAACCAAGCTGATTGGGACTGGCGTTTTTTTGATCTCTCGTTTTCAAGGCTGCTTATTTTCTGGTTTGGTCTTATTTTGGGGGAAATGCAGTAGAGAGGAGACAGAGAAAAAAATCATAATTTAAAAATTGTACTTTTAAAAATACAGCAACTTCAGGACGTAATCAAAGTTACCCAATTTATAAATATCTGTATCCCCTCAGCCTGTTTATACATCTTTTCTCTCAGGCTCATCCTACACAAAATCCCATAAATATATTTTAAGTCTATAAATTATCTTAATTGGTAAGGTAAAGGGCAAAAATACAATAGACTGGTCCCTTGTCTTTTTCCTGTCAAACAGGTTATCTTTTCACTTATGAATCAAGACTTTACTTTGGATGGATCGTAGCTTTTCTCCTACAAACTAATCCCAAACTTTGTACAGATTTACAAATTCCACAGGTTTCCATCACCAAAAATGCGTAAATATTCCTAGCTTCATTCTATAACACTTCCCTCTCTTGAAAGTTCACACTCTATTTCTTTGAGTGTATACTTCCACATTCTGTCTAAAAATATCCCCTTATGCCTTCCCAAAACAAACAAAAAACAAAGGGAAATTACTCACTTATTCAGAAGAGGCAGGAGATTAGGGCAGGAGAAGCTGGCTGTGCAAGCAGGCCGGGTCTCTCTGTCAGGGCAGGGTGCATGAGCACAAAAGTTTGCAAGTCGTGCAGCTGATGCCAATCAGAGAACGCTGCTTTTAGTTCTTCTGTCACAAGATAAAGCAGGATGACGTAGATCTGACGATTTGATCAGACGACATAGATCTGATGTCAGAAGGGGGAAATAAAAGATGGCAGCCATCAGCTTGTGGCCACTGTGAGCATTTTCACCCACCACTGTGCACTCTGGAAACGACTTTTCCTACTTTAACTGGACCACACTTGCTCTGCAGAGCATATTTGTTTTTCCTGTTTTTCCTGCTTTTAACCTTTAACACCTTTAATAAATGTAAAATCTCTACATTTTTCACCTGTCCAATTCTTTAAATAGCACAAGAACAGCCTGGAATGGACTCCTGGGCACCCCAATACAGGTTAACACAGGAATCATTAATTTCTGAAAAAATGCAAATTTGGTTTGACTGTATTTTGCAATTTATTTTCTAAGTGGAAAATAATTTCCCAGAGCCTTAAATTCCTTATCTTTGAAATGGAGGATATTAACACAGGCTTTGCAACTCTCGAAAAAAATTATTTTACTTCTCAAATATTCTTTTTGTAAAATTTTCAAAAGGTAGAAATATCCATAGCCTTGTTTATTTTGCTATTTATAAAGATATTCTGAAGTCTTTGAGTTTGGAGATGAAGAAATACACTTTTTCTTTTATTGTGCCATTGTTCTCAAACTATTGCTTAGTTTTTTAAAGCCACAGTTTTAGTTGTTTCGAATAGAACTAGTCATTATTCCATTATAAATGATTCTTAAGCATTTTGCCAATTTAGAAACCACTCTGTGAATCATTAGAAATCTTTGTGTTTGCCACCATTTTTTGCATTTTCTTTTTCCATCTTCTGTGGACCTGCCAAAATATCAATATGTGTGTGTGTGTGTGTGTGTATTGTGAGTAAAAAGCCACAAAGGTGACTCTTATTGCTTGACCCCAACACTATGCAGAACATATGAAAAACCAACAATAAGTAACTTTCACTAATATTTATTTTTTTAGAAGATCCAGTTTTATGTTTACTGAGTCTGAGTAGTTAAAGTAATGAAAGTCTCTTCGGACCCCCGAGACCCACTGTAATTTGACTTCCAGAAGTGTAGCTCCGCTTGAGTTCAAGACAGAGACGATACCATTCACAACAACAATTTTAGAACCATTTTAACGAACTTGCAAACCCTTCCAGGCACATTTACTTTATCCCCCATTTTCTTGGTGTGGAAAAACAATTACTCTATGTTGAGGGTGCAGTCAAATCTGCAAACAGTTATTACATTTCAATTAAAGCTGCATGAAACTCTATATATTTGGTTTGCAGGAAATTAATGCAAAGCTTTTTTGATGTTTTAATTCACAAGGGGTCCTACTCCACACATTTGGCTCTCAGCAGAACATTCAGATCCATTCAGACATCAAAGACTGTTTTGCCAGCACAAAGCAGTTGCCCTGGCTTAAATTCTCCTAAAATACTGGTCTGTACTCAAACTTCCAAGTTTTCAAGCTGCATGGTAAGTTTTGCCAAGAGAGGTCAACTTAGCTTGGCTTTCTAATATGGAAGAAAATTTTTGTAAATCTTTTAGTCACAAAACATGTACTCAATCACATTCATGATCTTGACTGAATTCTCACAAATCACTGAAACACAAACCAGAGTGTGCCATCATTGATAACAAGAATGACAGTGTGATGGAAGGTTGAGAAGAAGGAAACATTTATTATATACCTACTATGTTCCAGTCACTTTTCTTGACTCATTTCATTAACTTCGCTCATTCACCCTGTGAGGTTACAAACTGCTTTCTCTTCTCTAGATGACAAAACTCAGATTCAGATAAACTCCCCAGATTACATAGATAGGTAGGCGTGGTGCTGGGAGTAGATTGCAGCCCGTGACAATTCCTCTCCCTTCCGGTGACCAGAGACTAGGGGAATGTGGGTAATAGTCACAAATATTACATCTTTCTTCCCTTTACATTGCCCATCATCCCTCACCAGTGTTCCTTATAACAGCCTCCTTGTCTGTCCACTTTTTGTTTTAGTACCTCTGTTTCCTATAAGAATTTCTTGTTACTCTGGGAAAATTTTGCTGCAACAAAGTCAAATGATAAAGGGATTTCTCTCCCCTCTCTCAAGATGTGTTACATATGGTGGCGGGGGCTGGGGAGGTAGAGCAAGACGGACGGCAGAATTCACTGGGGAGGACTTCACACTTCCATCAGTTACCACGAAAAATAACATATGGACCGAGCATTTATTCCAAGGAACAGATTTGTTTCTAGCTGCTCTCCAGCAGTTGAAAGAGAAAGAAAGTAAAAAAAACCCTTTTAAGAGCCATCTGAAAATACTCCCCCGATGAAAGAAATAAGGTTGATCTTTTTTCAGACTTCAGAATTAGCATTAACAAAATTTGAGTCATAATGATTCAATTTAAATGTATTCACTGACCCACTATTACCATGAATCTACCTCTCTGCCGCACATTACTTGTTATTTTTCCTCAAAATCTTAAGTTGTGTTTTTTTTAGAAAAGGCTTCCTAACATATTGTACTGTTTTTAAACTGTTTTCAAATTATTCCCCTGTATTTATTTTAAGCATTATTTTATATTGTCAATCTCTTCAATTTCATGATAAAGACTGTCCAAAATTTATGTCAGAAAATGAGGACGTTTTCCTGAACCCCCTCATTTTGTTTGTAATCAGTCATTTCTTTCATGTCACTCCAATCATTGGTTTGAGTTCGGAATGATTCATAACTTTTGGCATTGTAAAATTCCTCGGGCTCAGAAAAAAAAAAGGCGTTGTCAGGAAACCAAAATTAAAAAGTTAAATTTAAAATTATTTCTGCCCTTCAGGCCCCTGACACATAAAAGTATTAACAACATATGTCTAACTTAGATCTTCAAACTCCTTGAGAGTTAAGGAGAATGAGCCTCAGAAATATTGTGATTTTTGAATTTAGAAAGCAAAAGAAAATGAGAGAGAAAGCCTATAATTGTCTTCAAAAAATACACCTGTGAATCTTTCCCATGCTCCCAGGCTAACTAGTCTTATAAATGGGCCTTCCTTTGTGTTGGCCATCTCTTCCTTTCAAGCCACAGTGGACATTCTTCACCTCCAAGAAGCAGGCTCTGATAAAATCATTTTTTCTCCCCATTAAGACTTTCTCCTTTTTCAAATAGTCATCATTGCGCACAGTGAGGTTCTGTCTTGCTTTGTAATTGCTCCTTTGAATAGCTATTTATCTGAACTTCTTGGGAGAAAAAAAGAGTATCTTTTGAAAATTCTTTTCAGTGAGAGCTGGTCATAGGAAAAAGAACTACAAAATTTAGATTTGAACAGTCAGAAAGGACAAATGCTCATCAACACATAGAGTAGGCTTAAAATGACTGTTAAATTATCATCAAATCCTGTTGTCATGAAAAATAAAGTAAGTATTCTTTTAAACTGCAGTAATGAAGGGAAATAAAAATTTCACTTTTAAGATATAAATATAATTAGAGTTGGGTTGTTCAGCTTGGACTTTTCATGTGTGGTAGATATTTGAGAAACATTCCCTCATCTTGCTTCTCCAGCCAGCTCAGCCTTCCCATGACCTGCTCTTCTCAGCATGGATGAGAGTTTGCATACACTGTTGTGTTTTCTTTTGTGTGTGTGCGCTGGGGATCGAACTCAGAGCCTTGTGCTTGCTAGGCAAGCGCGCTACCACTGAGCTAAATCCCCAACCCCCATACACTGAAGTTATATTCTTTTGTGCAGCCTTAGAAAGATTTCACCATTTACTAGACCCTTGCAGTTTCTCCAAGCTCTTTTAGCATTACATCATGGAGATCATAAATCGACATTCCAAATCTAACATGCCCAAACTTGAACTCCTTGTCTTTTTCCTTTAATATTCTTCCTACCATAATGGCTACTTCCTCTTTACAGTTTATTTTAGTCACTTTCTCATTATTGGGCACAGTATCCAACTGTAACTTAAAGGGAGAGGTTTATTTTGGTTCGTAGTTTAAGAAGCTTCAACTGTGGTTTGCTAGCATGGTGGAAGGGGCACGGCAGAAGGAAGTTGCTCACTCATAATGGCTAGAAGCAAACAGAGGAGGGATGAATTGCGGACAAGAATCAAGGCCTCCAGGCCATATCCACAGTGATTCACCTCCACCTAACGGGCCCCACCTCCTAAGCATTAAGGATTAATCCATTGATGAGAATAGTATTCCCATGATCTGAGCACCTTCCAAAGGCCCCAGACCTGCACACATGACATTTTGGGGGAACATTTTAGATCTAAATTATAATGCAACTACTTATGTTAAAATTGGGAGACCTAACTGAGATCCTTCTTTCACATCACATATCCAGTGGCTAAGAAATTCTCTGAGCTCAACTTGTAAATAAAATCTTTCAGCACCTCCAAACTTACCCTAAGTTTCCAAGTCATCACTGAATTTCACTGAACTATGTCCTAACTCTTCTCCAAGCTTCCCGCTGTGACCCTGTTGTTCAATACCTAGCAGACAGAGTGGGTGTTTTAAAATGTACGTTATATCATGTCACATCTTGCCCCAAACGTGCTAAAGTCCCCCATATCATGGAAAGGAAGAGTTATAGCCATTACTGTGCACTAGTTACTTGTCTCATAACTCTCTGCCATTTATCACTTGTTTTTCCAGGCTTGCTTGGCTCATGTCACGATGATCTTCCACTTGTCCTTCAAGCACAATATCTATATAGTCCTGGCTCACTGACTTCTCTCTGGATTTATGTGCTTCACTCATAAACATGTGGAAACTCTTCCCATATTTCCTATACATCTTTCATCAATTGTCATCACCTCACCAGTCAGGCTGATCCTTACCACTCTGTTGAAAATTACAATCCCTCTGGCTTTTTTCGTTACCTTCCTTGTTTTATTTTTCCACATCACTTTGTAAAAATTATAAAACTTACTTATTGTACTTTTTAATTTTAATTTCTTTTTCTTCCACTGTAGATAATAAGCTCCACAAGAACAGAAACTTTTCAATTTTGTCCACCACTGATTCCTAGCGACTAGAATTGAATTTAGTCCAACACAATAATAAATGTCTCTTGAAATGACAAAGAATTACAATGTTAGGCCATCGGTGAAGAAAACTTGTGTATCTCATCCCAAATATCACAAAATTAAAAATTATGCTAAAAATTTTTACAAGCCATAGCAGACTCTTTGCTAGACTCAACTAATGAGATATACTCCTAATTTATCTATTGCGATGATGGAATTAACATTAGGGGAGGATAGAAACTGGGAAGGGGAAAAAAAGGAAGAAGAAAAAGAAAGAGAGCTATAGAAGTAGAAAAAGTCTGAAAGTAGCTATTCAAACTGATTTAAAGAAATTAGATACAATCTGCAGTTCAATCTGGTATGTGTCCTTAGCTTTTCTTCCTTCTCAATGTGTGATATGTAATTGGAATCTTTATTACTACTTTCTCTGTCAAATGAGGCTAATAACCTACCTCTACAAAGCGACTCGGAGAGCCAGATGAAAGGATACATAGTGCCCTATACCAAGCTCGTATATAAAAGACCCTCAAAAGTAAAAGTTGTACTTGCTTTAGTCAGCACAGTTAGTTGCATTTCCTAGTTCTGCCTGTAGAGAGGGCCCAGGAGTACTGATGACTTAGGCCCAACCAACACAATCATTGTGCACAGCTTGGTCTCCACACACCACTGTCCAGTAAAAAAACCAGGGTTCCTTGACAGAAAACAAACAAACCAACACCAAGACTGGGGCAGAAAGTTTTTAAGATAAGCCTAGAATATTTTGTGGCACAAGAAAGTAAGAAAGTCCTAACAAATGTGTGCCTCTGTGGTGGGAGAATGTTGATGGGTAAAGATATGTTTTTTTAGGGACAAGAGTTATTGGAAAATCTCCCTACCTTCCATTTTATAGTGAACCAGAAACTGACTTAAAAAATGAAATCTACTTAAAGAAAGGAAGTGAGGAAGGAGGATCTCACTCTAAAAGGACATAGACAGCAACCTGAAAGACTTTCCAACAGCCAAACCCAGAAGAGTTTGAACATAAAAGTAAATAATGATAATATTATAAACACAAATAAAAAATAAATAAGTATGACCTCATGTTCATATAATAAGTAAGTTAATGTGCAATTGCACGTAGGGGAAACAAGGGATCCTGAAAGAAAAATTCCAATAAATAAACGTAAATAAATAAGACTAAATAAATAAATAGAAGTAGGCAGTCACTGTTTGAATAACACAGCAAGATCCAAGTGGCTAAATCTTTAGAGGAAATATAATGTCTGCCTACCAAGCTGCTCACCCAAATATTTTTTAATTACCATGATGGTTTTAACTTATGTCTACAAAATCTTTGAAACCTCTCGCTCCAGAAGGTAGTGCTTAATTCTTTTCCCATTTGAGTATGACTAGATTCAATGACTTGTATTAAAGAATGGAATTTGGAAACTAAAAATCAGAAACTTTACATTGGAGAAACTTGGCAAATAGCACTTTAACCAATTAACGATCATGATTAACATCACCTGTAATACGGCATATCGGTACCATGAGAAGGAGTCATCCCCCTCGATGGTGTAGCTATAATTTGGATTGGGAATGGCCCCAGAGGTCATACGTGGTATGTTTGGTCCTCAGTTGATGGCACTATAGGGAGATAGTGGAAACCTGAGGAGGTGAGGCCTCACTAGGAAATGGGTCACCTAGGCCATGCCAGCAGGGGTATATTTCATCCCCAGCCTCTTGTTTGATGTCTCTGACTCTTTCTTTCTCTCTTCCTCCTGGCCACTGTAAGGCAAGCACCTTTCCTCCAATGAGTCTTTCTACCAGATGCTCTGCCTCACCTCAGGCCCAAAGCAATGAAGGAAGAGTTCCCGGGGCTGAAAACTCTGAAACTATGATCAAAAATACAACCTTCCTCCTTTAATTTTATCTTCTCGGGTATCTTTGCATAGCAACAGAAAGCTGACTAACAGAGGTAAAAGAGGTATTATTCTTCAAAATCCATAGCCTCAGTCTAGTCATGAGAAATCTTCGTATAAATGCAAATGGAGGGATATTCTAACAGATACTTGACCAATATTCTTCACAAAAGTCAAAGACATGAAAGGCAAGAAAAGACTGAAGAATAGTCATGGACCAGAGAAAACAAAGGAAACGAAGACAAAACCTGCTGTGTGGTAGCCTCAATAGGAATCTAAAGCAGAAAGGGGATACCATTAGAAACACTAGGGAAATATGACTCAAATCCATTGATTGGTTTATTATAATGTAGTAATATTAATTCTCTTTTAACTCCTATACTATGGTTATGCAAAATAGCAACATTGGAAGAAGCTGGGCAAAAGGATAAAAGATTTTTTTTACCTTCGTAACTCTTATTTAAAGCTGAATTTATTTAAGAAATTTTAAAAAGATGTTAAAATTGAGAGTTGTGATGCAATAAAAACATTTGTAAATTATATAGAGCTAAGTTAGTCGCCACTATGGAAATAAAGAAGCAGTGCTTTAGAAACTGATAGTCTACTTAAAGTAGTCAACAGTTTAGTGATTCAAACTGATCAGCCCATTTAGCCAAATTAAATAAATACGCAAAATACTGATACAGCATAATTTTAACCAAAAATAGTTGTGAGGGAAGCTTCCAAAAGATACTCTACGATCCTGTTGTAGGCAAGGTTTTCAAGGGAATAGATTTAATACAGGACACATAAATTCATAGGATTATCTTATAATATTCACCAAAAAAGTCAAATGCAGAAGACCACAAGACATCTGTCAGCCCACTAGAGATCTGAATCATCCAGCTCAGGGCCTGGATCCCACAGCAATGCCCAGAAAGAGTCCAGCAGAGGCCTAGAGCCCATGGCAATGCCTCACACAAGTCTGCCTCGGGGACTTGCACCAGCAAGGCCCAAGGACCAGTGGGGTAAGCTAGAAAGCCCGCGCTGGCAGCAGGGTGAAGGATCTGCAGCAGGAGGCTGAGGGATCTGCCCTGGAGCCAGGAAGCAATGCTCAAGGAAAAGATGAAGACCACAGCACTCCCTAAGAGAACAGCGGCCATCCCAGGCAACAGGGAAGGCTCAGCTCTTCCTCTGATGAGGACAGCTGAGTTCACATCAGGACGACCAGCCACAACAAAGCTTCTCCTGGGAAATCAGCAGCATACAATCTCTCCTTCCCGTTCACCTTTTACGCCATTCAGGCAACAATCCTCAGGTGGGTCTTCTACACCCAGCACCACGCTCAGTTCAGCTGGGTGTTCTCACTAAGGTTGACCATCAATTAACCAACCTTAGATCCTCGACTTTTGGTCTCCGCCCCTTTGTGGAGTACTTTCATACAGAATAGGGACAACTTTTACAGCCAGAAAAGCAGTGAAGACATCACTTACTCACTATTTTGTGACTTCTAAGGCTAAATTATGAAAAACATGTGGCTTCTGCTTTGCTGGCCTGGACCTACCATCCTGGAGGAAGTTAGCCGGCACATCGTGAGGCCAAACACACGGTCCCGGGGATGCTCATGGGAGAGGAACTAACCCTCCTGCCAAAGGCCCACATAGACTGAGGAATTCTGGGAAGCAGTCCTCAGAGCCCGGGCTAGTCATCAGACAAAGCAGTGTCAGCCAACATCTGACCCCCGGCCAGAACCATGCAGCTAAGACATAGCTGGATTCTTGTCCCAAAGAAACTGTGAAATAATAGATGCATATGGTTTTAACCGACTAAGTGATGGGGTAATCATTATTACCAATAGATGACTCATACGACAGCCTTCAAACACTCAGAAATAAACATTTGTTGAAGAGATAAAGATCTGAAAGCCATTAGTCTGAAAATTAAAAATAAAGACATGCTGGTATGAGCTTCATGAGAAATATATGTTTTGTCTTTGTTTTCTTTCTTTTTTGTTCTCCTTTGGTTTTATTTTTATGATAATCCAATTTAATATGTGTTTGAAAAGTAGTTTTTTGCTGCTTTTTCTGGTATAGCAATATGACACATACCAGAAGGAAACATAGAGAACTAGAAAAAGACGGAAACAAATGCCATTTGAGTACACCAAGGACAACTTTGATAAGACACACCAGGATAGAGGCAGGATTGACACTTGAAGGATGTGGAATTTTAGGCTGGATTTCCCATTTTATTGTTGTATTGTTTGTTGTTTGGAATTATCAAAATAGCAGGTGTTCCAGGCTAAGCACTGTGGTACATAGCTATAATCCAGCTACTTGGGAAGTGAGGCAGGATGATCACAAGTTCAAGACTAGACTAGGCAATGTAGCAAGATCTTGTTTCACAAGAAGGAAGGAAGAAAGAAAGGAAGGAAGGAAAGAAGGAAGGAAGGAAGGAAGGAAGGAAGGAAGGAAGGAAAGAAAGAAAGAAAGAAAGAAAGAAAGAAAGAAAGAAAGAAAGAAAGAAAGAAAGAAAGAAAGAAAGAAAGAAAGAAAGAAAGAAAAAAGAAAGAAAGAAAGAAAGAAAGAAAGAAAGAAAGAAAGAAAGAAAGAAAGAAAGAGAAAGAAAGAAAGAAAGAGAGAGAACTAAAGAAGGAAAGAAAGAAAGAGAGAACTAAAGAAGGAAAGAAAGAAAGAGAGAGAGAGAAAAAAGGAGAGAAACAAGCTGGGCTCCATGGCCCACATTCGTACTCTCAGCAATATGTAAAGCTAAAATGGGAAGATGATAAGTTTAAGCCCAGCCTGGGCAATTTAGTGACTTAGCAAGAGCCTGTCTCAAAAATGTTAATAAGGGCTCAGGTTGTAGCTGGGTATGTAGCTGTTGTAGCTGGGTTGTAGCTGTATTATTTTGCCTTTGGTTCACTTTCTCAGTACTGCAGTAAACATACAAACAAATGAAGTAAGACTGGAGTTGTAGCTCAGTGGAAAAGGGTCCCTGCATTCTATCTCCAGTACAAAAAAAATCAGACATTCCTTATGAGAATATTATTAGGGAACCTTAAATTTGATGATTCTCCACTGAGAATGGAGTAGAAAGAGTTTTGGTTACATTTTAAATTCTAGCTACTGTTTTGTAGCCTCTGGATGTGCGAGTCTGAAGGAGTCTCACGTTGGTCTATACTAAGTAGTTTTCAATGGTAACATGAGTGTGTGGCCAACAGATGCTGTCTAGGTTTCTCGGAGCTTCTTAAGGTATCAGAACTATTTTAGAAAATCGGGAATGTCATGAAGTTTGCTTCTTTTGAATGAAAGAGTTTAACTTCACTGCCTCCCTTAATTCAGATAAAAGATGGGCATGTCCCAGACCAACGTTTTATTGGACACACCTCTGAGGCATAACCAACAAGTTACTAAATATGTAACTATCATAAATCTATATTTGGTGGCCACAAAAAGGACATTTTTCTCTTACTTAAAGCCCCCAGTTTGTGGTGCTGAGGGTCTATATTTTATGCTATGTAATTCTTCCTGCAATTGATATTTTAAATTTGAGAAGCATTTAATGTATTGTAGCACTCTGCTCTATTAGCCCAGGTCACCACTAATGGCACATTTTAATAGATAAATGGGCAGTTGGGCATCTAAACTTCACCCTTTCATGGATGATTTTTGGCAGCTGTGCTTTTTATTCATCAGTCTGATTGAAACCCCATTCCTGACAGAAGCAAAGCTGCTGTCCTTTGTTCAGGATTTCCATAAAAGGTGAAACGGGAGTCTTTGCAGACAGACGAGCACGCCTGAATAAATTTTATTTTCTTAGGCTGCCAGCCACAACGGTGAGCAAACAAATGCCTCTTACTTACATCTTTGTGTATGCCATAGGAGAGCAAATTTATGGGATTAAATAACGCTCATTTGCTTTGACTTCTTTCTTCCCTTTTTAAAATCATCACTCCAACTTGTATTTTTAAATTTTTCCCTTATAATCCTTAACCTTTAGCCCTGGGCTATTGGAGCAATATATGGCTGTGTGTGTTTATCTTGCTGTGTGTATACATATATGGTCTATGATGTTGGGGGAGGAGGACTTTTTTTTTTTTTCCTAATCCTCTCTCTTTATAGAGAATAAACCTCCAAGGGTTTCCTTTCCCGGCTTCTTAACTTCTCTGCCAAGCATAATGATTCTAGACAGACTGAACAACTGACCAGTGAGCCATCATGTTTCTAATCACTTACAGGCTGATTCCTGCACGGTGGTGCCTGGTACTTCATTTTGAAGAATGTTTTCCCGGGGAACACATTCATTTCGATATTTCAGAGCAATAAATTACCCTGCTCAGGGTCCCTGGACAGCCTGTATTATTTTGCCCTGGTTGAAAATAACGGATGATTTGGAGCAATGCTCCCTTCGGAATTAAAATACAAAAGGTTAGGTCTTTAGAGTTCAGGATAATGAGAAGACCCTCAACAGACAGCACCAGGTCTCACCAAGAGAGGAGACATTCGGGGAATGGGTGGTGAAGACGTGGAGGGAGGAGGCAGAAGCACAAGCATTTGTGCAGACGCATTACTCGGTTTTTCAGAGTTGGGAAAATCATCTTGTACCCTGCACTGTCCCAGATGCTCATTCAGCTGTAAGTTATAGTTACACTAACAGGAGGCAGAACAGAGCTCTGTGCGATGATTAGGATCATTCTGACTCATCCAGAAGAACTCCGTGGTCTCCTGTCTAGCTGATGAGCTAAACTTTACCCTCCTCAACTGGAAATTCAAGGAGGGGACTGCAACTGGTGGCACAATGAATAGGTCACAAAAGAGGCTGATTTTTCACTGAACACGCATTTGCTTGTATCTTGGTACAAATTAATCATCATAGATGAATTATAACACTATTGTTTAAATCCTTGTAGAAAGAAGAAACATTTGCTTTTGTGGGTGTGCATGTATGTAACTTTTTTTTTTTTTTTTTTTGGTGTTGCCGGGGATCGAACTCAGGGCCTTGTGCTTGCAAGGCAAGCACTCTAATCATTGAGCTAAATCCCCAGCGGGTGTGCATGTATGTACACATAGGCAGTCCCCAGTATAAAAATCCCCTAGAAAATGTGTGAATTCCAGTTAGGAATACTTCTTGCCATATAGGTAATTCTGCGAGTACCGATTAGGTTTCTAGGCTAAACAAAAGTGATCTGAACACCTACTTTGGTAAAACCAAAGTCTTTCAAAGTAAGAGTTAGGATAACTCTCTGCAGGGCAGTATGATACAAAGTTCAGAGTCAGTTACTGACTTGTGAGCACTGGTTCCTCCACTCTTTGGGGTAACTCTGACGTTCCAGTTTCTTAAGCTAGAGACTTCAGCACTGGGCAAACCACGGTCTGTGGGTGAAATCTGGCCTGCCACCTGTTTCGTACGACTCGAAAATTAAGAATGATTTTTTATATTCGTGTTAAAAAACCAAAAGAAGAATGTTTCATGACATGTGAACATTGCACGAAATTTAATTTCGTGGTTGATAAATAAAGTTTTATTGGAACAGGGCCATGCTCATTTGTTTGCGTACTATCTATACCATGTCTGCCTTTGCTACTGCTTTCAGAAAGTTGCAACAGGAGAAAATGACAATAGGACTCAACCATACGGCGTGTGGTGCCTAAGATATTTATGGCGCTTTGAAGTAAAAACATTTTCCTACCCCTCTTGCAATACCTACCTTAGCACATTTTTCATAAGGACTGAAAGGTATATAAAGGGCTTGCCATAGAGTATTGTAGGTAGAAAGCACTGAGATGATGCCACATGCAAATGAATGTGTAGCTGTGTAGCACACCTCACAAAGACAGAAAAAAGACAGAGCTGGGAAATAGTCCCAACATACTAGCAGTTTCCTTCAATATGCAAGAATGTGTGCTGGTGTCAGAGGGAATTTATAGAAAAACGGAGAAGTCCCAATTTTGTCACTCCGTTTTAACTTTCCAGCAACTGAAAAATAACTCCCAGTAGTGAATTTACCATCCATTTTAATAAGATGTAAAATTTTCCCATATACAATAAATCATTATTAGTTGTCAGTGTTATTCGTATTATTGTATATTTCAGGATAGGTGTCATGGTTTGTATCTAGATGTCCCCCTAAAGCCTCATGCTGTTATAGGTGGAGATTTTTGGAGGGGCTGGATCTAGGGTGTGTGATGCTGAGATTAAATGTGTGATGCTGGGATTAAGGGGGTGTAATTACTAAATTAGCCCACTGGTTGGTTTGGCATAGTTCTAGGTGTGGATAATGAGAAGATCTGCCCTGAGTGTGGGTGGCACCAGTCAAAGGACAAGTAGCCTGGAAGGGATAAAAAGGAGAGGCAGGCTCCTGTTGCTGCTTCCTTACTACTTCACTGTTGTGCTGCCTTATGCCCACCATGAACTGTTTCTCCTCTGTGATGCCCCCCATCAGGCCACCCTGCTTTGGAACCAGGCAACTGTGAACTGAAGCCTCTATAACCCGTGAGCCAAAATAAACCTTTCTCCTTTGGATATTTTGTCTCAACAACAAGAAAAGTAATCAAGACAATCAGAATTGTATTTAAATAAATAGAAGCATATCTAATAAGTAGAATATGTCAAATAATGAAAAAGTCCATTCTAAAGAGATCCTTCATGGTCCAATGCTTAGTTACTAAAATAAGATACACAATGAATGAAATGTGAAAATATCCTCTGATATGGAAGTTTCCCTTTACTTTTGACAATAATGAAAACTACCCTTCATTTAGTGCTTCCTCTGTCAAGCACTAAATAGAAATTTATTTTTAATCTTCCCATAACTCTCGTGAGGAAAGTAGGAAAGTGGACTAAGAACAGCTAATTGCACAGATGTGAAAATCTCATGCAAATATAGGCCAAAGGAGAGTACAATGGAACTATTAGAATATGTCTCTTCTCTATTAAGTGTGCAAGAGGCCTACAATCAAGCCTGGAACTCATCCTTGCTGGAAACAAGTAACTTTGGTTCCAAAGTATTTATTTTTTTTTTCAAAGTACTTCTATTGTAATTGGTATTTAACAATCAGTAACCACAGTCATTGTGGTTCAAACACCCTACTAATCGGAATGCTCACTTATTGGCTTAGGCACTAATTTTTATGGCTTACTCCAACCAATACTGGATTAGGCTCTGGATATACTGGGAAATAAACAATATTTCTGCCCATTGGGTCTTACATTTTAATGAGTAGTGGCAAATAAAAATAAAATAGGAAGTAACAGAAAGTATTAAGTCTCGTGTTGTGAGGGAAGGGTGTAGGAGTCCTTTGAAACGAATGGACAGAGAAGCTTTCTTAAGGACATTGTCTTATTGAAGCTGATACTTGATGACAAGAGTTGGGTCATATAAATATCCGAGAGACAAGAATTACAAAGAGAGGTGATGACTACCGCAAAGGTCTTGTAGCAAGAATTAGATATTTTCAAGGAAACAACATGAGGCTAGTGTGGCTACAGCATAGGGAAGAATTAAAAAGGAACATCGGAGTGGGAAACAGAAAAAAACTGTGTGGGATCTTAAAATCTATTTTTAAATGTTATAGATATTGGACAACTTTAAGCAAATGAGCTACATCATTTGATTTATACTTTTAAAAAGTGTTCTAGCTTTTGGGCAGAGAATGAATTGGAGGAGCTTGATAACACAAGGACATTACACTCTCTAGACACACGTTGCTGGATTAAATATGTAAAGCTGTATCCTTTTATATGGATGGGCCCCAACTTATCGGGTCTCCTGGTATTCGTGCCCTTGTATGGTTCTCTCTTTAAATACGGGCTCTCTCTCTTTTAGGACAACTCACTGAAGTCAACAGAATGTGTTAGAAGAAACGCTGTACCAGCTGCAAGCCCAAGCCCTAAGGGAATCTGGTAATGTCCACTTTGTGCTCTGGGGATTGCTGAGCTATTGTGTGAGATGGAGAGATCAAGTGGAGAGAAGATCCAGAGAGGAAGAGAGCAAAAAGAATTATACAGAGCAAAAGGGAAAAAATCTCCCCAGCATTCTGTCTAAACCAATCTCCAGTTTAGATCGCCCTATGCAACCTTTCTCTCTAGGAAAAAGTAGACACAGACGCACCAATGAGCGAGACTATTAGAATATTCTCTGAACTGTGATGATTCTTTCTTACAGAACTTTGAACAAATTGAACGATAGTGTTAATTCATTAGGTGTCAGGGTAGTTTGTTGTGCTGCAAGAGATGGTAAATAAGTAAGGCACCCCAAAGCTTTCTGTTCCCTAAGTAAAACTTGAAATAAGTGAACTTTATTGTTTTGAATTTAAGTGGTTATTTAATAATTCTTTTGATTTCCCAACTAGACTAGAATGTATAAAGGCAGTGAAAATGTTACTACTGGGGACTGGAGACATGTGAACTGTATGTGATAGAAATGTTAATGAAGCTGCTACCTGCAGTAACATGAAAGAAAGAAAATGCGCCCAAGGAACTTGTGACTATGGCAAAGGAGATTCCAAAGCAGAATACTGAAAATACCATCTGGATTCATTTGACTACTTACAATAATGCACCGGAAAAAGATGAGCTAAAAAAAGGAATTGGTCCATTTTCACGCAAAGTTTATAAGAAACACAAAGGAGTCGGATCTTGATAGGTTGAAAATTAAGATAAATGTCTCATCTCAGTCTTTCCTGCAGAAGACTGCAAAAGTAAGAAATCGTTTCAGAGCAAATATCAAAGCCATGACACTTCTAATAAATATGGATTCAGGGATTGTTATATTGAAGGACAGTGTAAAACCATTCTTGTGAGCTCAGAGCGATCCAAATTAATGTCTCAAGAACCCTTCATCTAGGTAAAGGGCACTATGAATTTTAAGGTTTTGTCAAGACGAATTTTATGCTCAGTCCAAAGTAGATAGTAGACTGTCTCAAGGAGTGTTGAGGGTGTGGCTTTGTTCAAGGGAGTCAACCACAATAAAAATTTATAAGAAATTTAGAAAGCATATAAGATAATAATTGTGCATGCCCCTCTATCTTTGACTGAATTGGAGAGAAAGATTTCACTTTGTAGTGTTTGACCTCCCAGTACAGAAGAAGACCAAGTAAGTTGCTTAGCTGAAAACACATTTCTAATAAAAAGAAAGAAGGATATGGAAAATCAGTTGCAGAAAGTGGAAATGAACCCTAATCAAGGACTAGAACCATGTTCTTGGTTGAATTGTATAATAGTTATTGACCAGTGATTTCTATGATCTTTCTTTTGTTTAGATTTTATTTATAAGTGCTTGCGCGGAAGGATTCCACAGGAAGTGTGTGCCAAATAACTCATCTCTTAGTTTGCAATCTTTCAAAGAGAAACTATGCTGAAAATGCCGTGAATGAGCAACATTTTCCGAAAAGCCTCTTCTCACCCTTATTCCATCTCAAACAAATTTAGATAATGAAACACTCTGGACTTCAGCCTGATGAAAATCTCGGGGGTCTTGCTAAAGGGCAAATTCATCCTGCATGTGGGACAATTGTCAATTCAGAAGGTATTCGCCCAAATGAGTTCTTTCTATAAATCTGCCCATGAATGCTTAGAGGGGATTTATTTACAATTTCTAAACAAATGAAAGCAACCAAAATGTCACTCAAAAGGCCAATGGATAAATGAGCTGTAATACAGCCACACTGCTGAATGTTATTCATAAATAAAAAGAAACGAGCCGTACAGTCATGAAAAGATACGGAAGAAATTTAGGTGCTTAGTGTTTAGCAAAGGAAATGGATCTGAAGAGGCGATATAATGGAGCAGCGCAGTTGGTGAATTGTATGGTAAGATCAAGTTTCACTTTGTCAGAAAGTTCCTAAAACTGTTTTCTGGAGTGGCTGAGCCATTCTATTCCTACTAGAAACGAATCAGGATTCTTAGTGTTGCACATCGTCAACTGCTGTTGATATGGTCACAATTTTTTATTGTACTTGTTAATTCTTTGGTATGGTCTCTATCCGTTATGGCTTTTAGAGCTTTCAATGATAACAACAGCCTGCTGTGGCACGTGTGCCAAAGGTTGGCCACCACTGGTCCTTATAGACGATCAAGACACCTGTGAACAAAGACAATTATAATTTTTCCTTATCTATCTATACCTTTTTATTTCCTTTTCTTGTCTTATTTCATAAGCTAAGACATTTACTGTGATGTGGAGTAAGTGTGGCCAAAGGAATATCTTTGACTTGAGGAAAAACATTTATATTCTCACCATTAAGTAGGTTCAGTGTCTATGTTTTTGTTAAAGTGTTACATAACGTTGAGGAAGCCTCTCTATCTAGCCTGAGTTTTGTTTCATTTGTTTAACTCATGAATGGATGCTCAATATTTAAATACACTTTTCAGCAACTATATGATCATGAGATTTTTCTTCTTTAGCCTGTTGTGATGATTTTCATTAATTAATTTCCAAATGTTGGACTAGTCTTGAATACTTAGGAAAATCCTACTTGGTTGTCTTGTATGATTATTTTTATGCATTTTTGGATTTGAGGTTTTAGTATTTTGTTGGGAGTTTTGGGGTTTATGTTCATGGGAGATATTGGCCTCCAGTTCTTCTTTCTTATAATGTCTTTTCCTGATTTTTGAGGAGTCAGAATTTGATCATCATTTCTTCCTTGATTCCTAGTTTAATGTTTTCCACTTAGGGTATGATACGATCCTAAATTCTTGTCCTTTGTCTGTGTCTTAGGCATTCTGTCACTGAGACAGAATATACCACACTCTCAACATAAAAGAGCAGAGGGTTATTTGGGTTCACAGTTTCGGTTCACAGTCAGCTGGCACCAAGGCTGAAATGGGAAGGCAGAGGGCCCTGGTGGAGGAAAGGGTGCTTAAACCATGGCGGCCAGGAAACGGAGAGAGAAGGAGGATCTGGGAACAAAATACCCCCTCCCAGGTCACATGCCAGGCGGGCCACATTCAGCTGCTCAGCTCGATCTTCTGCTGACCTGCTGCCCTGGACCAATCGCTTTCCACACACAGGGCTTTGGGGGACACTTTAGATCTGAACCACAACAATATGTAGACTGTTTGTTATTTTTAAATGTTTGCTTTGTCGTTCTCTGTATTTTGTAGTCCTACACTGATGGAACTCGGAGTAATACTTTGTAGAAAAGTAATTGTGCCGATTATTTGCTGGCAGTTTTTTTGTTTTCTAGAAACTTGTTTATTTAAGTTCTGGAAACTTGTTTGATTACTTGCTTACTAATTTCCTCCTTTCAATTGTCTTATTTTGTTTTTTATTCTTCTTGAACTTTTTGGGGGTCAATATTTATACCTTCTGGACTGATATTATTACATTTTGTGTCTCATAATTTCCATTGTGGTATTTCTCTGCAATCCACGAGGATATTTTAATGTCATTATCTAGGTCTTCTAATGAATCTCTCGTTTCTATTTTAATATTTCTCGTTTGTGAAAGCTTCATTTGACAAACAGCTACTTTTGTGTACTATCCTATTCTCATTTATCTGAGCAGATAAATTACAATTTTGGTTTCAGTGTTCATCTGTTGTCTGGATTCCCTGTTTTTTGAGTTCCCCTTTTCTCTTTGGTCTTCAGAGTTTTTATATTTTTGAGTGACAACTTCCTCAATAGTCAATGATATTCATTGTCCATTCATTTTTTAAAATTAAAACCTTAAGATTTGAATGAAGATGGAGTCTTGTGGCCCTGGACTCCCTTTCATTTCGTGTTGGGAACTCCGACCTCCATACTCAATCTCACCATTTACCCAGAAAAGAACCCCGCCACATCCCGTAGGGAAGCCAGCAGCTGCACAGTTTAGTGTGCACAGTTTTACTGGACCCTCTGTGTTCGCTTTGGCTCCTCTCTTGTGCTTTCTGCTCTACCACTATCCCTGGGCCCAGCGCCCCTTATTATGATGGAGAATGAATCTGAAGTCTGCTGCTGTACTTAGCAAGGCTGAGTCGCACCTGAGGGAGGAGATCTCATCTCACTGTCTCCAGAGAGACTTAACTGCCAACTCCCCATCAGCAGCCCCGCACCTTTCCTGCTTTCTGTTATACCCTCTTCTGGAGTCTTGCAAAGCTCTGAAAAAAGAATTAAGTACAGATCATCTTGCTTTTCTCTCCAGCCGGAGCTTTCACGTAGCATCCTTGGCTCTGTTAACTCCTTTGTCCTCTTTCTATTTACTGTACTTTCCACCCCTGGGCGTTTTCTCATTGTGTGCACATTTGTGTGTGTGTAATTTTTTTATTCCTTTCTTTTCAATGTAGTGAGCTCTTGGGAGGGAGTATAAATGAAAGCGTATGTTAATTGTTTAAATGGAAAGTTAATTTACATTTAATTGAAGATATACAAAATAAAAATACAAAGGCTGTTCTACTTCGTTATTTCAGATACAGTAAGAACATAAAATTACTAATCCAGACATGCAGTTAATTTAAGTAAAACCAAAATTTGGTCAAAGCATTCATGTTATCAAACACCACAATCCCTAAATGATATAATTTGTATGATTCTTCCTACCTAAAAATACTGCAATCATTGTAGGAATACAAAATTGTATTCCTAATTGTTCGTGCCAAAATTTTAAACTTTTCTTATAATAGCACTTGTCTTTGTTACTTTTCTTGGTGCTGAGACAAAATACCCAAAACCCAAGTTAAAGGAGGAAGTTTATTTAGCTTACAATTTGTAGAGGTTTGAGTTTATAGTTGGGTGGCTCCAAGGCAAAGTGACATAGCAGGGGGACACTGCAGAGGAGAAACAGTCCATGGCAAAGCAGGGCTGGCAAAAGGCAGCTCACAAGTGAACTACAAGCAACCAGAGACCCTCTTTCTGTTCCTTATATTTTATCAGTCTACCTACCCTTAGGGAAGATAGCACACATACCCAAGGTGGGGCACCCTTAATCCTACCCAGAACTATGCCAAACCAATAGGTGGATTAATTTAGTAATCATACACCCCTGATCCCAGCATCACACATTCTAGATCCAGTCACCTCCCAAAAGCCCCACCTATGACCATATGAGACTTTGAAGAACATCTAGACACAAGCCACAACACCACTTATTGTAAGATTTTATAAAAGTCTACGGAAGCTGATCTCAGGGATGTTGGAGTTGGCATAAATCATAAGATAAAGAAATATTTTTTATTCTCAACCTCATCCCAAGCTTTTGTTTTTATTCGAGGGGAAAATGGAAGCACAAATAAGCAAACAAATGACATCTTCAGTTTCCTGGGCAAGAAATGGCGTGTGCCAATATAAACTCCTTTGCAGTCATCTTTCCCTATTTTCCATTTTGGGGCCCTCACCACTGTGTCCAGTGCTCACCTGCCAACCTCAGAGTCACAGCAGGGACTGGGCAGGTTGTGCTCTATTCCTGAGGACAATTCTTAATAAGATCTACGGGGACTGAAATTCAGCCGAGGTCTGCTAGCCAACTCTGATACCTGTTGAGCTGCCTCTCTCCAGATGAGGTAGCATCTAATGAGGTGTTTTCATTCACACAAGACCTCAGTCTGGACTACACAATAGTCATGGTCACTCAGATCTCATTTCTGGGATTTGGCAGCTAAAGCCGTTGTCCTTGTATATATCTCAGGTATACAAACTGGTGGACCAGAGAGCTTCTGAAGCACCATATTTGATGTGTTTTCTACTGTACAGCCCTCCAATGTATCCAAATCTGAACATTCTCTACACTTCGCCACCCCATTAATATTGAAAGCCACCATAACAGCTCAATAAATTTTACTTTAGCTCAAAATAACCAGAGGTAATGACCGGGGCTTGAAACCAAAATGACACAGAGGATATATAAATTCGTGAATAGAATTTTGTTGCCTATTTGGGGGAGGTAGACACAAAGTGGAATAGAAAGCAATGTCGATAAACTATTGAGACATCTGAGTTCTGGTCCTTTGCAGTATTCTCTTTCATAGTCTCTGTCTACTAGCTCCCTACGATTCCTGTCATTCCCACTTCAATTCTCTGACTTGTAGCCTCCTGACAAAAATGTGAAGGTGCCAGCACTTGAAGCTGAGGTCAATTGCTCTGGTTGGCTTTGTCCTCTGGATGATTTTAGCAACACCAATAAGAACAGATGACAATAGTGGGAGTATACAAAATGATAGTGGCGTGAACACCAAAGTAAAGAACAATACTCAGCTTGAAACAAGGTCACTCGTTCTCAGTGTGTGGAGGAGAGGAAAAGAGGCTAAATCTCAGACTGAAGACTTATAAAAGATGAAGAAACTGATAGCAATATTTTTTTTTAAAGTTGCCGCTTGGCAAAGGCAGTGCACCTTTTTATCAGATATATACATTATTTTAGTAATTCCAGTGTGCAGCGCTCTGAAAGTAGAGAAGCAGTGTTCAGATGAATACTTTTAAAAGTAGTGTGAGTCTGTTTTCCAGGTCATCCATAAAAAGAAGGGTAAAGAAGTTTCCCAAACGCAATTGGGAAAATAATGACTATAAACTGGAACCCACAGGACAAGCTGTTGATGCAAAATACAAGAAAACTCTGCCATAAAGGCTTGTGGAACACGAACATTTCAAAATGCTTTGTTTTGTTGGATTTTTCCTCCCTGGTCCATAAGCTCCCTGGACAATAGCATACACTGGGGAATTTACTAAGGACAAAATATTATTTCAAAGTAAAGGTCATAGCTGCTTAGGTTGTGTTAGAAAAGGTAAAAGTCTAAAGCCTGTGAAAGGAAGAGCGAGTAAGGTGGGTTCGGAAGTTCAGTGTAGGAAGAGCCACAATATTAATTAACCACTTACCACTCACTACCATCTTTTTTTTTTTTTTTTTCTTTTTTGGTGCTGGGGATCAAACTCAGGGCCTTGTCCCTGCTAGGGAAGTTCTCTACCACTGCTAAATCCCCAACCCTTCATCACCATCTTGTATGTTCCTATTACTATTGTTAATTACAAGATCCTCCGCTAATTCACACAGAGGCCAGAATGAAATTTCCTCAACATTATTTACTTAACTTAGAAGCTTCTTGCGACCCTACTGATGGACATGTACGAAATAAACTAAGTAAATTCAGAAGATGCCTGAAAAAATATGCAAGTGGATGATGGGAGAATGAAGTCGATGACCTAACACACTGCAGTTCATTCTACCAAAAAAGAAATCTGGGTCACAAGCTTTTGAAAGCTGAAACACCCAGGGAATCATTTGGTACACTTTTGTTGTTCTCTACGTATCTTTAAATAAACAATACTTTTTACCTTTACATAAAACCAAGATTTTGTTTCATCCTAGGAAAACAGCTGGAAGGTATTTGCCGATATTTGCAAAGTAAGTTCAGAATGATGTAATTTCAGTTTGGAATTCTTTGTGGGTATTTCAGAGAGGTAAATTGTTCTACTCCATACCAGGTGAAACTGAGTACAGATTTTCCAACAAATTTTAAAAATATGTTTGTGTTAAACTGACTTAAAATGTTGGTTTTCTGGTATATCCAAAATACATTTCATGAGGTGAAAGCACCCAGGCCTCAGTAGCCAGCCTTTGAGCAGGACGCTTGAGCCAAGATCCCTGAGTAGAGAGCCTAGTTCACATAGAGTAAACCCATGAGGACCTCCCAAGAGCAGATGAGCTTTCTCATCTGCAGGTCCGACTTGCAGGTCTGAATTCACAGGAGCAGCGTCTAGTAACTGCGCTCCAATGCCGAGCAGCTACAAGTGGTTCATTATTTAACTGTGATTAATAACCCTCGGAGCAACTGCAGATAGGTCATCCTAAAACGTGATAAAAAGCACTTGGTCCTTTATTAGAAATGGTCCAGAAAATGAAGATGACAGCTTTGCTGTTGGTAGTGATGATGGTGGGTGAAATAAAAAGGTAATTTTGAATGTAACAGTAGCTCGCTTCCATGATGCGATAAATTATATTAAAGGTGTTATTAGAAATAAGAAAATAAGGAAAAGGGTGCGAATTGTGAACTTAGAGATTTTCTATTGTGTTAGGATATAGCTATCCAGAATGTCAATGTGCTACCCTATGTAGACTAGACTCAAAAGGGAATTTATCAGTTATTTATAGGATCAAATGGATTTCAGGTAGCCTCAGGCCTAGGTTCACCGACTTGACCTCTGCCATTCAAACCCTTTAGCTAGCTATTTAAAATCTCTGATATTCAATGTTTCTTCAGTAACAGAGTTCAAAATACATCCCCACCAACCTTATACTAATGTGCAGAGAATTAGAAAATAAAATAATACTAATAAAATTCTCTGTGATTTCTAACTTATACAAGTGAACTACCAGTACTTCATTGTGAGCTCATATGCTACATTTTAAATTATTCTTATCTGTTCCCTCTAAAAAAATTTATCAACAATATCTACGAGGTCAATCCCAGCTAGCTTAGTTCTAAATATTTTTTTTCTTCAATACCAAAATACTGCTTTTATAAACAAAATCCTATAACTGACACATTCCACTAATGTTGCCTGATTTCTTTTTCCTAGGTTCTAATAGAATTTGATTATGTTTATTGAAAAAAAGTGCCATGATTCTTCATTGCCTGGCCTATTTCTTGCCATTGTAGGTAACTCCTGTAAAATAAAACATATTTCAGACTCTTTTTCATCTTCCTATGCCATTGTGGTGAGCATAATAATGGTTTTTCCATAGATGCCCATGTACTGAACCCTGGAATCTATGAATGTGTTACTTTACAGGGACAGAACAAACAAACAACAAAAGACACTTAGTACGCTGATTAAATTAAGGTCCTCGAGAAGTTAGATTGCCTTGGGTGATCCAAGTGGGTCGGTCATAACTACAAGAGTTCTGTTAATAGGAAATGGAGGATTCAAAAGTCAGAGAGGCAATGTGTCAAGAGAAGCAGAGGTTGGAGTGATGCAGATGCCGGGGCCAACCAAAGTGGGCAGCCCCATCAGCTGGAGGAGGCAGGAAATGGACGCTCCTGTAGAGCCTCCGGAAGAGGTCCACCCCCATTGGTTCATTTCAGACTTCTGACATCCAGAACCATCCGTGAATAAATAAGTGTTGTTTTAAACCACTGAATTTGTAGTCTGTTGCAATAACAGGAATCTAACAGCTATTTTCATGTTTTTTGTTTTGTTTTATTAAATCTACCAAACCAAGAGCAGCTTGCATTGCTGCCCAAGTTCTCACGCAGTTATTAGCAATGGAAAGGAAGGTGGCAGTTTTGGAAACTCAGAGAATCTGAGAAATAAAATTAGTACATAGTTGTTAGGACATTTATCAGTCGAGAAATTTTTAGGAGGTCATGAATGGCATCTAAATATTGTGGGTTTTCAATTCTTCAAAATTTGACTTTGTTTCTTTGCTTGTTTGCTTTTTAAAAATCTTTTGTACACTATCTACATTTTTACCAAGCAGACATATCTCATTTAATTCTTTAATAACTCTGGAGATATATGTTGCTAACACCCTCCATTTTAGGAAGGAAAATGAAGTAGAGTCGGAACAAGAAACTTATTTAGGTAAATTGCAATTAAATGTGATATGATCACAATAACCCTAGTTATGCTAAATTAAGATTGCATTTTTAAACTTGTTTTTTTGTTTGTTTTCATAATCCATTCTCTTTGTTTTCTTTTTGTTTTGTTTTACTTGTCTCTTTTCTGTGTCTCTAGAAACTACCATATTGACTGCTACCTATGAGACACTCATTTTACTGGTAAGAATTAGCCACAAGGTAGTATTGCATATACTCGCAATACTACCTTGTGGCTAATTCTTAGATAAAGGGGCAACCAAATCATTTGGTCTTTGAGTCCTTGCTATAGTGTGGCATCTAATAATTACCAAACAACCATTTGACCTTCACTCCTTGAGACCTGTGTAAATATGAAAAGACCTTTGTTGAGATTATTTTTTTTTAAATGAACCACCCAGTATGTAATAAAACATCTGGCTATTTGATTTAAAATGGGCTTCTGGAGGTCACTATTAAGCTAACAGTGCAGTAATATTGATGCTGAAAAGAAACTAACAGAGATTCTTCAACAACGTGGTTAGAAATTTACGAGTTAAATATTTAATCAAAAACACTCAATAAAAGTGGAATTGCTCCTGCAAGTCAGTCTGCATTTTCAGTAGATTAAGTGGACAGACTCCACAAACATTTGTCTAGGCCATTATCTGGAAAATCACTTTCAGCCCTAATATAATGAAAATATATTATCCACGTTAATAACAATGTCCCATCTGTTTAAGTATTTTACAACCTACTGAAAGCTATACCTGGAAGGAACCTATGGCTCGGAATTCAAAAATAGTTGTAAGTTGAATTCGCATGGCAGTGTTACTGGTAAATAGGCCCTGTGAGCTTACTTTTTAAAGACTTCAATGATACCAGCATGAACCAAACTTTCAAAGTAAACCCAGAATAGGTCAAGAGCAAATATGACAAGTCGATGAACTCTCTCTCTCCCTATAGTGCATGACTTCTCGGGTTTAACTACATTTTAGTGAAATTGATTCTCCTTCAAGATGGAGAGCTAACTGATTTGAAATCCAAAAGGGAGAGCAAACAGTACGACCTAAAATAAAATCTTTTTATCAGTGATAAGTCTTTAATGCTCACAAATGTAGAATTTACATCAACTGGTCTAGTTAATCAAGGACTACAAAAACTTTAAGATAAAAGTAAAATTCTAGGTCATTATTTCATTTTTAAATCACTTAATCCCATAAAGAAGGCATGTTATATATATATTTTTTTCCCTCCTTGGGTAGAGCAAATGGGACAGAAACATTACAATTTGGTAGTAAACTGGAAGTAAACTAATACAGAAATATCAAAGAGAGAGATGAACCCACAAGTTTTAGAATATTAATGTAATGTTAAATAGTTAATTTACCCTTAAAATAGAAAACTACAAGTGTTTTTCTCTGGGAAAATGAAGGTTGATGTGTACAAATTGAACAACCAATAAATATAGCTTACTTTTTAAATAATAGCTTTGCTTAAAAAGCACTTGGAGTATGTTATATGACTTTTACAACAACCATGTTTGGTAATAATTTTAGAATTATCTCCATTTTAAAAATGAGAAAGCTAAGGTTCAGAGCAATATATTTATTACCTAAAATAACACATATTTTGAAAGGCAAGGAAGAGAATTTTAGTTTTAAATTTGTTATGCATTTGCCTCTTCTTCACCATCTCTACCAATTCTACTTCTCAGTAGACATTACCTACATATTGTATACAAAAAGAATAAAAGCTGTAGCAGGGTATAAATTCCAGAAACATTGCATACATCAAATTCGAAACCAATAAAGAACCTGTTAGATGTAAAAAGGTGCTTGTTGTGTTAGATGGCTGTGTCCTTCGTGGTACATACAAGTTGTGTCCTGAGTAATTTTCCAAAGGCAGGAAGAACACAGGAGAAAGATGATGTACGAGACAATTTAATCAGAGAGTAGTCCACAGCATGTGTGTACACCCGTTGTGATGATTTTCGATGGTGTGAATGTACAATCAAATACACCTGGTCAAATGTCTTGCCAAAATACTGAAGAATGGAAAAAGTGAGAATTCAAAGAAAGAGATTTTACAGCAACAATAATTTGATTGTGCCAAGAGGAAATTAGAGCTCAAGGGGATACTTTAAACGCTGTTGGAGAGGTATCTAAGTATTTCCAGAAATGTGGACTTTTCTCCATAATATTTAAGGTTAATAAGTCAGATAGCAGGGAATTATTCAAGAAAATAAAAACCTGGCATAAAGTTTCTTGGTCCTACTTTCCTATCCAAAGTCCTTTATAAGATCATCTATCCATCAAATCCAGTCAGAAGTTTGAAATAAATGATAACATCTTTGAATGTAGTTCTAAGAGATTTGAAGCCCTGAAAAATCTTAGTGCTTACCACAGCAAGATTCTGACCAATTTGATATCTTCAGACAAACTTTACTAAGCTCATTTGTTAAGAAATTGCAGCTTACTCATCTCAGATAGACATTTCCCCTGAAGGGAACAAGTAAAAGATAGTTTTTATATTACTTAGTTTTGAACATTTGAACATTCTTTTATTTTTGTTACTAACTGCTTATAATTTCATGGTGTGAGCCAGTTATTAGAAAAATAATATCCGATATCTTGTTAATAAAAATTTTAATTAGCATATGACAAGAGAGAAAAGGCAGGCCATTAGTTGCAAAATACCCATAGGACACGATACCAGTAATGAACCTTGGTTTCAATAAAAGTTATAGGCGTCCAGATGAGGGAATACATTAATATGACCTGAAACCAAACACATAAAGACTTTTACAAGAACAAGTGAGATTTAAGAAAGACTTCAAGGAATGCATACAATTTGGTTATGTGGAGTCAAGAAGATTTTGGGTTTTTTTTTCCCCCCCAGGCAGGGAGAAAATAAGGAAATACTTTGAGTTAAAAATTAATATCATCAACAGTTGTGAAGAAACCAGTCAGTCTGCAACACTGACTGTTTTTCCCCTTTCATTTATTCAAAACATATTATCGAGGAGCTATTATATTTCTAGCACCATACTAAGTAAGAGAAAAACAAAATAAATGATGGATAGTGCTGCTCCCAATAAACTCATTATCTAGCTAGAAAATCTCTCTTAGTAAGAGATGATATTCATCTCCCTGCAAAAGCAATCTATTTCACTTAGTAGAGATTTTCAACAGATGTGGTGTTTAAAACATCTTATTTTGCCAATGTGTTACAGGTGGGACAAGATGAGGAACCCTCTTTCCTTTCCCTGAGAGAGGACAATATTCTGGATATCCAACTTCGCCCACGATTTTCCTTTCTAAAGAAGCATCTAGTATTGCAATTGTCTATTTATTTTACAATGTCAAAAATATCAGGAAACTCCAGTTCCACCAAACAGAGTTGTATGTCATTACATTTGGCACAGTCCACATTACATGACCTGGCATTGGATGGAAGCTCCGTAGTGTCACTATAACTTCCTTTTCACCTTTTTGTCCCACCTTTATCTGCATACAACTTTTGTTTTCATAGTTGTCACATGAGTTCAAAACGGATGCTCCATGTCTAGCCTCTCGTCAGAAATCCAGTCATGTAGAAGAAGGCCATGCTTATTAAGAAACCGCTTTTATATAAAATCCCCAACAATATTCCATTTGTTCTCACTGATAAGAACTATGACATACAGGTAGCTTACTTTCACAAAAGCCCAGGGAATATAAATCTTTAGTTGTAAAAAAGCTATTTTAAAAAAAATAAGTTTTGGGCAAGAACAAAGAGAATGACAGCAAGTAGGACCACTGGGGCTGCTCTGTAGGCAAATACCTAACCCAATAATTATATTGCAATGTGTTACCTAAAACAAGACATAGAATATCCTGGAAAGAGAGAAGAGATACAAGAAGTCTGGGAAAATGACAAAGTAGGAAACACTAAAAACCTGTTTCCCTACCTAGACAACAATCTCACTGACAGGGTCTGTCTTATATAACTATTTTGAAAATCAAGAAGCTATTGAAGGCTGGCAACTTAAAGGGATAGGGAAGTTAGATGGTAAATTGAAGATGGTTTTATTCAGTTTCATCAATTAGCACAATAGCAACTACCCACTACCTACTCTTCAGCCCAATGGCAGGCTGCTCTATGTTTGCTCCAGAAGAAGCATATAAAAGGTGGAAAATTCCCTAGAGTCAGAGGCAGATTTGAGGAGGTGGAAGACAGAATTATGAATTTGAAGACAGAATGATGGAAATTATTGGGTGTGGGAAACAGAAAGGAAAAAGTCATTAAAGAACAAGTAGTAAAGCCTGAGGAACCTGTGAGATCCTCTAAAGCCAACCAAGCCAGACACTGTAAACTCCAGAAGACGAGAAAGATCAAGGGTCAGAGAAAATATTTGAAGAAAAATTGGCCCAAACTTTCCAAATATGTTGGAAGATAGGAATACCAACATCCAAGAAAGTTAGCACACTTCAAGTAGGATGTACTCAAAGAAATGTATATCAAGACATATTATGATCAAAATGTCAAAAGATAAAGGATTTTGAGAACAAGAAGCAGCGCATTGCATACAAAGGATCCCACATAATATTATTAGCAGATTTCTCAATAGAAACTTGGGACATCAAAGTATTCAGATTCTAAAAGAAAAAAAAAACTATCAGAGAAAAATCTCACATCTGGCACAATTATCCCCTAAAAATGAAGAACAAATTAGAACATTCTCAGATAAATAAAAGTGGAGAGTATTTGTTATCACTAGACCCGCCTTGCAGGAGATGCTAAAACAGAATGCTCAGATTGAAACTAAAGGTACCGTAGACAATGACAAGAAACTGTGTGAAGAAACAAAGATTTCATTAAAGGTAAATTCAAAATTGTGGGCAATGATAAAATGTAGCATTATTATAAACCTGATATAAGACTCTGATTTCCTTCTACATAATTCAAAAGACAATTCTTAACTATTAGTCTAAGAACTAGTTTTTCTTTCATTTTTAACTTCACATTTTGTTTTATTTTTCATTGAAAAGACTAATGCATTAAAATTTACTTGTTTGTATATTTTGGATACATATCGTATAAAGATATAATTTTGCCACATCAATAACTGAAAATGGTGAGTACAGTTAAACAAGCAGAGTTTTATAGCATATTTAAGATAAAGGATAAAGTAACATATTACAACTTTAGGATATTCAATCTAACATCCATGGTAACAATAAAAAAATGAACAAAACTAAAGGAGAAAGACATGTGACCTTTTACTACAAAAAAACAGCTAAACAGAAATGAAAATAGTAATACAAGACATGAGGGACATTTTTTAAAAAATGAGGAACTATAAAAAGAAACAAATTAAATCCAAAACTACAGCAAGGAAGGAAATAAAGATGACAGCAAAGATAACAGAATCAGGAATAGAAAAACAATAGGTAAAATCAGTGAACTCAAAAGTTGGTTATTTGAAAATAGAATAAACTTGAAAAACATTTTGGCTAAATGTAGTAAGAAAAAGGGAGAATAGTACTACACGTAGAATGAAAATGAATACATTAATCTTGATCCTACAGAAATGAAAAGAAGTATAAGACTATTCTGAACAATTGCATATCAACAAATGGAAAAACATAAATGAAATAGACAAATCCCTAAAAACTCAAAACCTGCCAAGACTCAAACATGAAGACATAGAAAATTTGAACAGACATAAGAGAAACAAGCCAGTCACAAAAAAAGAAATGCTACGTGATTCCACTTATTTGAGGTACCAGAATGGTCAAATTCACTGAAACAGAAAGTAAAATGGCGGCTGTCAAAGGCTGAAGGGAAGGGGAAATGGAGACTTGTTGTTTCATGAATATAGACTTTTAATTTTTCAAGATAAAAAGAATTCTGCAAACAACTGCACAGTAATGTGAATGTATGCATTTAACAGTACAGAACTGTATACTTAAAAACGATTAAGACAATAAAAAAAGAGAAATTCAGAGTCAAATTCTTCTGCAGCAATAATTTTCCATTCTTCTAGAGCTTTTTACTCCTAAAATATATGTAGATGTGTAGGTTTAGTTATAGTTCAAAAATATTGCTTTATTTTTCCATACTGCTTTTTAAATATATTTTTTGAACAACATAACTGTAAAAGAAGTGTCCTAGTAAGTGGGCTGTGAAGGGAACAAATGTTCCCTGATGTCCTAGCTGGACTATTACGTTAGTCAGCTTTAACTTTGCTGAACACAAAACTCATCACCCACGACTGAAAGAGGAGAGGTTCCGTGTTTTATGGAAACTCAGTCCATGGCCAGCTAAAGCATCATGGAGAAAGGGCACAGTGGAGCAAAGATATTTAGTTCTCGGCAGCAGAGAAGCAGAATGGGGGAACAGTGTCAGGGAGGAAGGGGCGAGGGAACAGACACGGACCCCAAACCCACACCTCCATGACCCCCCTCAGGCACACCAATCCCCAGGACAGATCCCAAAGCCACCTTCACTGCCACCCCTCTCCTTTTTAAGTCATAATGAAACTACTGCTAACACAGTCAAATTTCAATTTGGAAAGAAAATCAGAGATATAAATTAATCTAGCTCTACACTATATGGCTGGAGGTCAGAAGAGATAAGCATCTAAAAGAGAAGTGAATGGTCCTTACAAAGACACAGAGACTTCTGCATAAAAGCTGGTGGACAGACTAGCACTGGGGAAACAATATTCCTTAGAGAAGAAAAAATACAAGCAAAAGGATGCAAACAAAAGATAGTATGAGGGGCTGGGGATTTAGCTCAGCGGTTAGAGTGCTTGCCTTGCAAGCACAAGGCCCTGAGTTCGATCCCCAGCACCAAAAAAAAAAAAAAAAAAAAAAAAAAAAAAAAAAAAAAAAAAGATAGTATGAGATTTCAGAAAGCAAACACAGCGAAGCATAGAGATTTCTTAGAAGCGTATGGAAGGAAGTGTTGGAGATAAGACCAGAAAGGTAGACTGAGATGTTGACTGTTTCCTATGGGCCAAGGAAGCACATGCAGTATTTCAGTCAATCCTTAACAACTCTTGCATGAGGTCTTATTGTACAGATAAGCCAAGTAAAACTTGGGGAGATAATGGAACACCTAGTGTTGTGAAAGTCGCTGGCCGCAGGCAGCGCGGGGCTGATCTGCATGGTCCAAGAGGGTGTCGCTTTTTAGGAAAAAAGCAACTGAGCTTCCTAAAGGTCAATATAATTTTGTGATGTAAGATGGCATATATATATGGCATGTAAGATGGCACTTGATGTCTATAATAAATGCTTTAGCACTAGGAAATACATAGAATTCTTCCTCATGTCACAGGAAGAGCTCAGGGGCCTCCTTAGGGAGGTCTGAGCACTAGAGTTGCAACTCGAAACTAGAGATTCTGTATTTTCCTACCAAACCTCCATGTGTCATTTTGTCGCCAGAGTTAAAGGAGATAGCCAAGAAGGGGACCAGTACTTCAACTTACCCTACCCACAGGGTAGGTAGATGTCCTCATTTCCATCACAGAAAAAAGACTTTTAATATCTGTCAGGGAGAGGCATAAAGAGGATTATTAGGCAGAAATTTAAAAATGCACAATCAGAATGAAATGTAGGCCCTCAAGAGAGAAGCACATAATATGGAGGTGGGTATATTTATGTGGTCTCGGGGATGTCTTCAAGATGGATCATCTAGACTGTATACGACTACTATTTGTCAAGCTAGCCATGTTAGGCTGTTTCAGAATGCAAACTTTTTATGGCATAGTACTCCATTGTGAAAAAGAAAGAAAACATTCAAATGGGAAGGATAACTGGGTAGTGGGCAGGGAGAAAAGAAAGAAGGGAAGAGAAAAACAAAAGGAAAAAAAGGAAAGGAAAAGAAAAGAAAAAAAGAAGAAAAAAATGCAAAAATGTAAATAAAGCTGTTACAAATAAGGAGGGGAGGAGGAGCTGAAGGGAGGGATGGGGGAGGGAAAAAAATCCAAGATATATCATATACAGGTACAAATTAACTATGATAAATGCAATTCATATATATATATATATATATATATATATATATATATATATATATATATATAAAATGTACCAATAAATCTTCCTGGCTGAAAAGAATGTAAACCATTTATGCCTGTTTGAAGTTGAGAAGCGCTGTCCACTAATATTGCTGCTTCGTTGGGAATAGAGGTCTAGGGAAGAAGGGTGATTTACAGGTGAAAAAGACTGGCCAAGAATCCATTTTACAGGACTATTTTGTCCTTTAAAACCCTTAGAATTTTTTTAGAGTGAGCTTCCAGTAAGTTTTGTGTCCTAAAGCGGCCACAGAACTGCAGATTTTCTTAAAAATGAAATTTTGAAATTATGATTGTCCTTTTCTCCTTTTTACCTATCTTTATGTCTTTTATCCTGACTGAATTTCTCTGTGCCCTACACCGCCCCACCCCTTTTCATATCCATCATCTTCTCATATCAGTGAGAATGTGGCTCAATATTTGGTCTCTTTAGTCACCTTTTCACTATTTGGAGGTAGATCCTGTCTCTGAGATGGAAGTTAAATACACATATGTTTTACATGGTGATTTCTGTTGCTAATGTATGTTTTAGAATAATTAAATACCCAACCAAAGCATATATGTAACTTCCAATTTTACTGTATTTCAGCAATACCTTTAACTTTACAAGAAAATTCATCTATGGCTCCTGTCATAAATATATTTATTTTTTAACTTTACAAGAAATGACTACAAGTTTTTAATAGAATGCTGCTAAAATATATAAATTGGCTTAAGTCCAGTAAAATAAATGATTTCATATCAAAGAAAGAAGACAAAAGTGACAAAGGATAATTCATGGATGGTTTCAATTTCGATATATATTGATCTGGTTTAAATAGAAGAATAATTGAGAGTTAGTACAAAAACAAATGATTGGAAAATTTAAAAAATACATAATAGATCTTTTAATCCACCTATGATTCTCTGATGTTAATTAAACACTATATATCAAGTATTAATTTAAGCACTTTCTGTCTCCCTGTTTAGCTAGGGAAAAACAATAACAGAGGAGAGCAACAGATGTAGCCAAAGACCAAAAAGAGGAAAAATATCGAAGACTCATGTATCCTTGAATCCAAGACTAAAAGTAGAAGTCTCCTTTCATCTCTATCTCAAGCAAGCTTAGGAAAAGAAGTCCCCGGAGCACACAGAAGTGGGACACTCTGAGACGTAGAGAAGAAAAACGTTACAACCAGGAGAAACAGCATTTGGGATTAGAAGCAACTAGAAGGAAGAGTGAACCAGAATATCAAACGCCACAGAAATCAAACAGTGGCAGGGAATGGTGGTTTAATGTGCCGGCTGAAAGTCATCATTCGTTTCCGAGAGAATCTGTTTCATGGAACCATGTGGCTAGAAGCTGGGTTATAGTAGGTAGAAAACACTCAGTGAAAGAGGAAGTGGAACGTGATACGGGCTCCACTTCAAGAAGTCTTTGTTAGGGGAGTGGGAGGAGAGGGAACTTGAGGATGTGCCTGTTTTACTGCTTATCTTTTCTGTCCACATGGACAGTGTGGTCTACCGGGAGTGAGGGTCGTGGGGGCAGGGCAGAGGTGTCAGAGGGTGGTAAGGAACTGAAGGGAAGGTGAGAGTTGTGCTTTGAAAGGTAAGTTTCCCATGAGGATGACAAGAAAATGATTCTGTATTCATTCCTTCAAAACTAGATGTGTGGATGCAGAACCAGCTTATGCTACAATGTATTTTATGGTACTATTTAGTACATTTTCCTAGAAGAGAAGTTTCTTTGTTCCATGAGCCACATAGATTACTGCTCCATCGAAATTGTATTATCTCCAATATTAATGCAAGAATCCTGAAGTGGACAGAGATCAACAGCACACTTACACACACACACACACACACACACACACACACACACACACACTGTATAACTGAGGGCAGCATCCACTCCATACTATCAAAAGTAAACATCCGTGCTGCTCTCTCTAGAAGGCCAAAAGAGACTTCCAATGTAAATCGATGCAGTTACAGGCACAGTTTTAAAATGACATGAAGAATCTTTTCAAGACCATTTCATTATACCTGTTTGATCTCAGAACACTCCTGGGGTAAATACTTTCACTGATGCATACCAAATACCAGGTCCTGACTTAGGTATTATGACACATGCCACAGCCCGAGAATCACCTTTAATCTGCCTTGGAAATGCACCAGAGCACTACAAAGATTCAAAAAAGAATTAAATTATCCCCACGCTGCAGAGAAGACCAAAGTATGAGCTGAGAAATGTCATGTTACCACAGTCTATTCTGTTAAAGACTAGCCTGGACTAGAATTTTATATCGTGGGTTTTCTTAGCATCTTAAAATAATCTCCATGACATTTAAATGTAACTTTAGTCCACAAATTCTTTTCTTCCTCTTTGAATACCTCATGTCATCGTTATGGACTACAAACCCCTGTCAATCAGAGCATTTTAGCAGACAGCCTCCCCTTCCCACTCCCCCTGTGAAACTGCCACGAATTACATCAAGTTACAATTCTTCCCCGCCCGCAAGATAATGAGCTGGCACACGGAGAAAGGATCAGTGTCAAACAGAAGGGGAAGACAATCTTGAAGCTATCACTTTCAGTTGCCATTTGATTCCATTTGCAGAAATCCATTTCCCCTCCTCCTTGACAGCCCTGAGCGTGTCCTCACCCTACTCCAGTTCATTGAACGATCGAGAGCACACGGCACACAGGAGCACATCGCTGTCAACTGGAAATGACTGCTTCTGAGGTGGGAGAAGGAACAGGGGACTAAATGAGAAATCTATTGTCTGCGTGAAAATGGGGCATATACAAGCACGCATGTGTATATACCGTGTATGACTGGAAAGTGGGCATCTGCCTGTGAAAACAGCTTCAAAGCTGTTGAGAGTATCACAAGTAACCTAGAAAATCTCATGTACTTGGGACTGAAGCTTACTGCCACTAGGTCTTCGCCTAATGTGCGAGTATTCACAAGCATGCCATAGATAACAGATTCACCACGCTAATCCAAGGAGCAGAAATGTGCTTTGTGCTTGAATGTATGCTGGCATTGTTACATTTTCAAAAGGAAAGTCGCCTAGTGATCTAGAATGTGTAATACTCCAAACAAAATAATGAGATCACATGCAAGCATCCCAAGTACCGAACTCGGCAGAAGTTAGTGCTCCAAAGAATAGGCTCCCGTCCAAACTTGAAGAAACATAGTTGAGAAACTGAGGGCCGTCAGAGGATGGAAAAGGTCAGATCGGGGAGGAGTCCTGCTTCTCCATACTCTCAGAATCAGTTTGAATGGGACTAATGTGCACATCATAAAGACTTCTCACTTAAAAATGAAAGTGTGATTAGAAAAGGACTCATCCAAGCAGAGCTGAGAAATAAGCCAATGAGTGATACACGCAGAAGACCAGACCTGAATGGTGTATTGAAGACGAAAGCAAGATAGCAAGATGAAACATTAGCTTTGTCTGAGTAACAAGTCCCAAACGTATTTAGGAATGATTAAGAGGGCAAGAAAAAGAAATCATTTCCTACAGTCGAGTTGAAAATAAGCTGCCACCAACCCGCCCTTCTTGGGGTAAAGACATCAGAGCTCCTGTTCTTAAAGTGCACTGTGCTTCTCAAGGACACAGAACCGTGTGGATCCCGGTACCAGTGTCTCCAATTAGCTCCCGTTCACCTCAGCTGTGTTGGAGAAATCCCTGTCCTAGGGCTGCAAGGATGGCGGAACACGCCACACCCATCACTGGGCAGATGGGATCGATGGCAGTGTATTGGTTACACACTTCCACAGCCCGGGGAGAAGAGCACACACACCGTGAAGCCACACTGGGGCGGGCAGCACCCCAGTGAACTGAGGTCGGTGGGAGGCCTGGGCTGTCCTACCAAGAGGGTGGGAAGACCTTCCAGTCCTTGCGATTGACTTTCTGGATAATTTCATGGACTGGTAGAAAACCAAAACCCAGTACTAAGGCATGAGCAGGCCCTGTGTTTGTCCCCTTGTCAAGGAATATTGGTTGGCTCGGAGACCTCATCCACAGGAGCAGAGTAGGGAGCATCAGCGGTTAGGCCATTTGAGGGTCTCTGTTTCATCAGACGTCAAGGCTACACGTAATAAAACTGGCTCTTCAATTTTGGTTTTATGTCACACATCTGAAAAAGGACAAGAAAGCTAGTAAATGAACCCCTCCTCTACAGAGAGCACCCTCATTTCTTAATTCTGTGCCAGGAATATATAACTTACATCACTGAAGAAAATTATCTCCCTAATCACTCATCTCCCTCCCAGGCTCACAGTTTCCAGGAGGTCACAAGAAGCAATTAAACTTTTGGTTTCAAACAGTTTGCTTGCTGCTTTCAAGGCTATATGTGAAGCAGAAACTGACAGAGGTAGGACAAGAAGTCAACAAAGTCCTTAATTAAGTAGAGTAGGTAATAACAGCAGCAAACCTTTGAAAATAAGATTTGGTACGTATCAGTTGCCAAGAAACTGCCTGGAAGGTGTGCTTACTGCTATTTTTAAAATACACCTTGAAAAATTCTCACTTGCACAGTCAATAGTAAAGGAAACAGAAAGGAAATTGATGTCCATTGAATTATTCATTGAATGATGTTATCCAAAGGAAAAAAAGATGATAAAACTAATCAAACAAAACACAACATTCAAGAAATGGTCTACTATTAGCACATGCAGTCCACTGATTCTTCTATTTGTCTCTATTTGTGTTTGGGGATAATTCCCCACGGTATCTTTCTGGGGATTAGCTTAGCTTTCAAAGATCTTATGCACATTTACAAGATTATTTCCCCAAATCTTACTCTAGTAACTTGGCATTATATCTGTACTAAAGATAAAATACTATCAACTTCAAAAATTTTAGCAGCTCTGAAAATGTCACTTTGTACCATCCCTTTACCAACTCTCTTAAGCAGGAATGATTGGGCCATGATGTGATACTCAAAGTGTTCTCTTTCTGTCTTTATTATAGTGCCTATTGTGCTACATAGTAATTATATATTCATATGTCTCTCTCCTCCACTACAAAGCAAACTTTTTTATAGGAAGAGAAGAGAAAAATCAAGCTTTATTTTTTTTTGTATTTTTATTAAAATATATCCAAAATTACACAAACTTACAGGCAATTACACAAGCTTACAGACCACAATTAATTGTACTTTTGCTTATGACAGTGAGCAATGTAAACAACCACCTACATACAGCAGTAAGTCATAACTATATAAAATCACTATAGTACCCAGGGTACGTGTCACTGATTTCAGTTTGGGTCATTAGGTTCTTATTTTTAAGATATCATTATTGCTCTGGATTCCCATTCCCCTCCCCCTTTACCCTCTTCTGTTCCCTTGAACCCTTTGTGTATTAGCTTATATCTAACAAACTTTTTAAGCTAAAGGATGACCTATTTTTTTCCTCACATTAATATCCCCATCACTACCACAATTATTTAACATGTAATCATTCCTTACAAACTTTTGTAGAATGAATGAATCAGTTAATGAATAGCTTTCCTCAAGCTCTAAATTTATATACAAACGCCTATTTGACATTTCCACTGGAGCAGCCATTATGTACTACAAACTGGATATATCCACAAGACATTTCAAATTTCTTTCTCCCAAATCTTCTTATTTCATACTTTCCATCTCAGAAAATGACAATACCACACACCATTAGTGAGGTGAAAATATGTATGTCAACTACAGGGAACTAGCCCATATTCCTTATTCGATCCAACAGCACGTTTGCCTACCTCTGGGGAATAGAACACACCCATTACCCTGGCTTCCTTTCTGTTGCTATTACTGGACTATTAGTCTCAGTCTCACCAATATTCAGGTTCTATGTGTCCCAAACAAAGAATTGAACAGGACACACGGCAACAGTACAAAAGGCAGATATATTAAAGGGAAAGTGACTCCACAGAGTGGAGGGTAGACCGGAGAGAAAAACTCAAAAGCCAGTTTGACCCAGAGTGGCCTTGTCTGTTTTAGGTTTGGATTAAAGTACACTTATGAGAGGTCCAAGTGGGGAGATTCAGAGATGACAAGCGCAGTGAGTTCCAAGGTTAGCTTCTCTTTCATTTTCTTAAAATTTGAGGAGGGGTCAGGGGTGATAACTGTTTGCTTGTTTTTTTTTTTTTTTTGTTTTTTTGTTTTTTTTTTTCCCCAGCAAACAGTCTTCCTTCACTTTCACATATAGAGGTGGAGTCTGTAAACCGATATGGGTCTAGACAGAAGCAGCATGGCTGTGAAAGGCCACCGGGGCGGGGTCAAAACGTGATGGGAATGATGTTATAATTACTGTGGGGATATCCTCAGTTACTCTAGTTAGAGTTCTGCTCTTTGGGCTCATGCCAGAGGTCAAGGAGCTGTGATAGGGCAGGAGCATAATTTTTAAACTTATATCAGAATGTTAAAAAAATATGGTGAGAGCATATTTTGGGGTCTCCAAGAGCCAGAAGGCATCCTTAGGCTAAGGCCAAGATGACTCCCACACCGTTTCTCCCTCACCCCATTACCATCATCCTCTTCCAAACCATCATCCTCTGATACCTGATCACCTTCTTCCACTCTTGCCTAAATCTAGTATCTGGGGTAACCTCAAACATGTCAAACATGTCAGTCATAGCATAGCACAGTTCTGTTTGACGTCATCTTTCACACTGAAGTACCTTGGCCTAAAGCACTTTATGTGTTGTGTTCTCTATCTGCTTCTCATTCTTCATCTCCCTGGGCTTCATTTCCTTCAGTCTGCTCCAGCCTCACTGGCTTCAGAGATCCTCCTACAGGCCCACGTTATTTCATCGTGTTTTATTCATGTGTTCTTTTCTTTGCATGGATTTTTTGATCCTCTAAACTTGGTTTGGCAAGTTGCTTTTCAAATCCCATGTCAATATCTTTCTGAACTCCCAATACAAGGGCCAGCCTCGATCATCTGACTTGATTTTTATCATAAAGGTCATCTGACATGTTCTTATTTGTTTTCAGACCCTGGTCTTCGTATTTTCACTGCTAAATTCTCAAGGCCTTGAAGAGTACCTTGCATGCAAACACTTCCAGTAAGTGGTGGTTTTAAGTTACTAATGATGGTGGTTCGTGAATGCGCTAACAAAGTGATTTGAGGAACATGGAAATGAGTTTATGAACAAAGAGATGAGTAAAGGATTTCAAGTTTTTGACATTTATGTTATCTTGATTATGTTAATACTAACAGGAAATACTATGTATTATCAACCATGAGCTATCTGGTTTTATAACTTTTATGTGACATCTATAAATTAATGAAGTCTTATGAGAAACTACTTAACAAAGTTAGTAGAGTTTAAATTAAGAAAACACCTTGACATGCTTTTTTCTGCTGCCACAATTCATGAGTAAATAAAAATTCTTAAATTAGCTTTAATTTTATTCCTCTGGTTCTCTCTTTCCTCTGTCTTTTACAAATCTGTAGTGTTGGAAAACTGGTTTTTATTTTCAATTCTCTTCAGAAACAAGGCTATCAGTCGGGCAGTACTATAGCATAATATGAATCTTCTCAGGATAGTCCTATAATTATTGAAGAAATCCAATTTCAATTTAAATCTTTTCAGAAAACAATCCAGGACTAAGTAGCTTTACTTGTTAAGCCTATCAAACATGTAAGAAATTACTAATACAAATTATATGCAAATTCTACCAGAAAATTTTAGGGAAGGAAATATTTCACATATTTTATACAAAGCAAATATTATTCTAATATCAAAACCTAACAAAGATACTACAAGAAAAGAAATAGACCAATACCACTCACGGGAACAGATACAGAATTCTTAACAAAATGTCAGCAGATTGAATATATCAATATATTCAATTAAAAATATATATCATGGCCAAGTGCAAATTATCTCAATACTGCAAGGTTAGTCTAAAACTGCAAAGTAATATAAAGTACTATATTAACAAAATTTTAAAAATCTCATTAGGCATATAAAAAGGACATTAGATGGAATCCAACCTTGTTCCATATTTTTAAAAAGTAATGCTCAGCACACTAGGAATCAGACTATTTTTTCAACCCACACAGAGGACCTGTAATAAACCTACAAGTAGCATTTATTCTTAAACATGATGACTTAATTTACTTTCTCAGATCAAGAAAGGCAAGGATAGCCACTTTTTACTCAAACCTGAACAGGAATTTCTAGGTAGGGCAATAAGGTAAGAAAAAAATAAACAACACTCAGACTACAAAGAAAGAATCCTCATTTGTAAACAACATCATTTTCTAGCTAGAAATGTTCATGGATTCTACAAAAAGTTATTAGAAATCATAAGCAAGTTTGTCGACTTTATAGTTACAAGAGGAATGTAGAAAATAAGTTGTATTTCTTTAAACTTGTATTCAATGACCAGAAATTTAAATTTACAGCAGTATCAAGAAAACATGAAATACTGAAGGATCCATCTGACGAAACTGTGCAATACAAGTTTACTGAAAATTACGAGCCATTGGTGAGAGAAATTACAGAAGACCTAAATAAGTAAATGGACATATCGTTTAATGGATTGAAATTTTCAACATTGTTGGGATACACGATCTTTCCAAATTAATCTATATATCCAATGCAATCTAAATAAAAACCTGTATTTTTTGTAGAAATTGACAATTTGATGTTACAATTAATAAGAGAATATGAGGGATTTAGAATACAAAAACTGACTTTAAAAGTGAAAAAAGATAGAGGGCTTATCCCACATGATCTCACTATTTATTGTAAAGCTTCAGTAATCAAGACAGTATTGATAATAGTATTGGTATGAAGTGAAATTAAATAAATCAGTGTGAAAAACGTCCAGAAATTGACTAAAATATATTCATTTGATTTTCAACCAAGGAGAGAAGAACATTTAATTAAAAAGTATTATATTTGCAGTACTTGATAATGAAACAATCAGATTTCAAAATGACATAAAATGGATCCATACCTCACAACATGCAAAAAATAACTCAAAATAGATCATAGCCTAAATGTGGAGCTGAAAACTATAAAATATCTAGAAGAAAATATAAGAGAAAATCTTTTTGACTTTAGGCGAAAAAGAAGAACATCTGAGATCCCATCACTCTGACTTTTTGTAGGGAATTTAAATCAGGGTCAACAAGTTCTTCTCTAGTAAAATAAATTTCAAGATTTCAACAACTTAAAGAAGTACAGCACTGAAAAATTGGGGATTTCTTATTAGGAATGCTTCCAAAAAGTTTCCTAATTTTATCAATTTGCTGTTAGCATCACTGGGTTAAAGTCAGTTGTATAGTTGAATAAGGGAGAGAAAGAAACAGAACTGATTTGCTGAGGAGAATAAAGTTGAAATGTTTTCCAATGATACTACCGACGCCATTTTGTTCACCTTGTGTCTTTGCAGTCACTAATGAAGCCTGGCTGGCACTTCCTCCAATTATACACATGACGGGCCTTCCTCAGCTTACCACTTCTTCCAGTGACGACCAGAACTGCTCAAAAACCTACCATCCCACGGTATTTGATTGGAAAACTCAGATACTTGGTTTTCCAAAGACGTGAGGATGGCACCATTAAGCAGGGGACCAGTATTATTGAGAAACTCCCCATTTCTTGGTGGGAGATGCTGTTACAGAAATGGTATCAGTGGAATATGAATAGGTCTCAAAATAATAGTGGGCAGCTGGTGGTGTTTAACTGTGAGAAGGCAGGTGTCTGCAATTACAGAAATAGGCAAGAAGCTCTGAATGGCAGACAGAAAATGGGGGTAGTGCTGACTTGCAGAAAGCTGTGGAGATAGTTATATAGCACACAGAGCACTCCAGAGGCAAGATAGATGGGCAACCTATGAGGGTTATCGCTCAATTTATACAATCAAAATAATTCAAGGACAGATCATCAGAAAGCTGAGGACATTTGCCTCAATAAAAATCTAGACCCCTTAACATTTTCTAGATCTGACTCAGATTTTTAGAGCCAGCACTGAATATCTGAAGGAGAGGCCAGGTCCAGGAATGACTGTGATACCACGACAGGCATGCATTGCCGTAACTCGCTCAGTCCCTCCCCGAATGGAACTGTAAACACTGATGCAAGTTACTGTGTGCTGGGGAAAGAAGAAACCTCAGACTACTCAGACATTAGAAAATATTTGGGACATTAGATCTGGGGTGGTACTGCTCCTGGGGCGTGTTAAGTGTAATCGTGATGCCCCTGTGAGGGTGGGGTCAACTAACAGAATAATCTAGATTCAGCCTACAGTAGGCTCATTGAACATGTGGATCCGTCGAGTGGCTATTTCTCCTAATATCAGACAAACAACTAGAACAAATATTCTTGCTAGGTGGCAATTTAGCAGAAAAGCTATCAGAGTAAGGAAGTCCAAAAGGAAGACTAAAACTTCTTCCCTGCCTAACCTACCAAGTCAGTAAATGCAAAACAATATTGAATCTTGGGTGTATTAGGCAGCTGTTATAGCTGGGACAAAATATCTGACAGTCATTATTTAAAAGAAGAGAGGTTTATTTGGCTCACAGTTTCAAGGTATTCAGTGCATGTTTGGCTAGCATCAAGGCAGACACTTCACGGCATAAGGACTTGGCACAGGAAGGAAGCTCACCTCAGGGTGGCTGGAAGCACACAGAGCGACCAGAGGACCCAGGTGCAAGAACATACCCCTCCAGGTCACACCTCCCAGTAACTTCCTTCCTGTAGCCAGGCCCCAGGGACTAACAGTGCATTCAGCTATGAATTTATCAATGAATGAATCGACTGATGCATATAGTACCTCCATGATCTAATCCTCTTTCAAAAGACCTATCCCTAAACACACAAGATTTTGGGGGGACATTTTAGATCTAAACCATAACATTGAAGCTAAGTGGAGATTTATGCCACTCTTAACAAATCAAATGCCATCCCAAAAATTCAGCTCAAAGATTTTAGATGTCTATTCTTTGTTTTGCTTTGTTCTGTTTGTCCTTCTACATGTAGCCATCTATGTGCACCTTCAAAATGAGGGTTTCTGTCTTATTTTTTTTTTATTTTAAACCAAAAACATGTATTGGTACATTCTACATACAATGGTCACATTCATTACATTTATTCTGTACCTATACATGGTGCATCTTGGTTCTCCCCCCTCTCCCGCCCCTCCCCTCTGCTCCCTCCCTCCCTATTTACAGCAGGTTCATTCATCATTTTCCATGTTTTCCCTTTCCACTCTTTTTCCCCTGTTGCCTTTCTGCTTTTCCCCTTCTTTCTTTCTAGTACTCCTCTCCTCTGCACATCATCCTCCTTTTATATAATATCTATTACACCTCTTTGTCCTTATTTACAACTATGGTCTCTCATATCAGAGAAACAATTCGATGTGTGCTCATCAGTGTCTGATTTATTTCACTTAAAAGTATGTTCTCAAGAAACATCCATTTGTATATGAATGACTCTAGTTTATCCTTTTTATGGCAGTGTAGTACTCCATTGTGTAGAAAAACCACATTCTCTTTAGCCATTCGTTGGTGGTTGGGCATTTAGGTTGTTTCCAAGACTTAGCTATTACAAATTGTGTTGCTATGAACATGGTGGTGCATACGTCTTATTTTGTTAATTTTATTTTTTATTAATATATGTTTTAGTACATAGTGATTCCAATTACCATGGAGGTTGGTACGTGTACATAATACAGTACATCCTAATTTTTCTTCTCTTATTTTAATTTTTTAGCCTGTACCCCTCATCTGCTATCCTGATTCTTCCAATTCTTGCTCTCTTTCCCATTGCAAAAGCTCTATTTGCACCATTTTTTCTTTCAATTTTTTCATACCCTTTCCCTCCCCTCTTCTTCCTCCATCCATTTGAAAAAGATCTTCCAGAAATAACAGCAAATTATTTCTTCAGTTTTTTTGTTCCTGCTCATTATTTCTTGCTCTCTTACGGAAAATCAGTTTAATAGCTGCTGAGACTTCTATCCTCCATATGACTCAACTATTCATTTTGAATTTTTGTTTCTCTTTCCCTTGCTAATCCCTTTCTAACAGTTAGTAAAACAACTTCTAAACCAGCTCTTTCAAGACACTAATTTATTTCTGGCTACACTCCTCCTGTTATCAATCCATTTGTGTAATTCTTCCTTTGAATTATTATATATTGCATGCACAGTACTTCGAAGTGACTGCTTACAGCTACTATGTATATATCTTTATTTGTTTTAAGAGGACTTTTTTTTTTTTATTCCCAGTCCTTTTTCTGTTTGGTCTAATAATTCTGTTTCCTCCATTCTAAGCTGTGGGGTTACGCGGTCCCTCTTCTGCAGTCATGATCTTCATCAGATAAATTGTCGTGGTTCCCTGTGGATTCCTTCCCTCTGGAAGCATCAGCAAGGGAGCTAATGGTTAGTGTAGAGAAAATAACTAAAGTAGCCCAGTTCCTTCTTTATACGTCCCCTAAGTTCAGGACTTGGGAATACATACCTCGAGATAGCGTGTCCTTTGCTTTACAAACTCTCCCACTCTGGACAAATCGATCTTACAAGGAGTATCCTCGTACATACACCAATATTATATTCCTGGAATTCAATTTTTTCGCCTTCAGGTTTTGAATGCCTGAAAGTGAAAGTAGGTCATTCTACCTACACTCGTTATTTGAGCCTCTCACCAGCTAGATGATACTACCGTCCTAGCCAACTCCCAAACTGAAATAGCACTGCTGTTTTTCCATCTTGCATTAATTTCTGATTAGGAAATGATCTTCCCAAGCAATACTGGCAGGCAGCACAGTGGGATGTGTGCGGGAATATACCAACTAAAATTCCATCTGCCTCTCTCCCACTCCTTGTACCTGGTCGTCCTCTAATTTGGAGACTTGTCATTCGCTCACACTGGAACCTAACCAACTTCTATTCCCTAAGACTTTTCCATAGTAAATATGTAAGTACACCAAAAGATGGAAATGTTGGAGATTTAATTTAAAAGTAAATAAGTAAAGATGTTGAAATGTCCAAAACGATTTAATGTATAACTATACTAAACAATGGAAAGTATTGAGTATTTCATAATTTTTGTAATGCGAGTATTCTACGTAGATCCATCAGCCTTTCTACTGCTTCTATGCATCTCCAGGTTTAGGATTAGGCCAGGAAAGAGACTCAACTGCCTACTTCTGTTTGCCACTCTGTTTACTTGCTCTGTGTCATTTAAGCACATTACTTAGAAATCAGATTTCTAGAAGCTCTATCAATTCTAGAAAATACATAAAGAACCCCTATTCGTATACATATATAGAGAGATATATACATTTTCAGTTTTCTATCTGGAGACAATATAACTTAGTATTCTAAGTACTTCATTTAATAGAAATAAGGACCAAAACAACAACAAAAACAACAAAACAACCAAGGCTAATTAAGTGCAGGATACAGGCTTTAATTCTGGCACTATTTCAATTTTCAGTTCATTGTTTATGATTCATATAATATTTTGCTTTAAACAAATTAATTAGTTGTACGGGTCAAGCTAGTTAAATGCATGCTAAATATTTTCCCAAGAGAACTAAGTTGAAACTGGGTGCTGTTAAAATCTTCAAATGAACAAAATCTGTTTTTAACAAGTCACACATTATTAATTGGAACTGGGTAGTGAGGCATATTTTTGGATGATTGCCGGGAATAATTATGGAACTTTTTTTTTATTGTAACAAGATGAGTTAATCAAGAAACAGTAATCCAGCTTACTACAGCCAAAGCGTGAACACCTAGCAATAAACTAACTGACCTTATCAGTTTTGGATAAAGTTGAAAAAGCATGTGAAGTCCAGGCATCATTCTTATGCTATAATGTACCCCTTAGAGAGAGCTCTGTTCAGTTTTCTCATTTTAAATACACACAAAACTGAGTATCTACAAAGATGATATTATTGACCTCAAGTCACATAGCTGATTGATGGCAGAATCAGAACTATGAAATAAATTTTTATTTCTATTGAAGCTAAAAATCATTGCTTATTCAGTAAATTTTACTATAATTGTCTTTTAAATCTAATGGTACATTCTGTTGTAAAATTATTTTAAAATTCATATAAATTTTTTATAAAAGTTTGATTCCAAACAGTTAAGTCTTTGAGAAACTTGTTGTCTTCCATATTAGAATTTTTTTTTTCTGATTTTTGCTTGTTTAGCATCCAGTCACTCTTCTTCTTTTGGTAATGTAAGGGATTCTCTTGCTTCCATTTGGGTCCGGCCCACTCTACTGTGTAAGCTAAGCTATTTCCATCATTCTATTTTTCAAGACTTTAAATCTCAACAAGTATGATGATGTAAGGACAACGAAGATTGCCAGTTGAAGCACATTCATCTTGAGCAGTTTCTGTTGTCTGTAAGCACAGATCTTCCCTGATCCTGGCTTTTTAGGAGTCTGATGTGTTAGTGTTCTCATGATTCTTTTAAGCATCCTTCCTGTGGCTCATCTCATCAACCAGCTAAGTGATATGCTTTTTGGTTCAGAGTCATTTTCTGTTGCATGCCATCACTGATGTCCGACTGACATATTTTCTATCTATGTGCGTGAGAAGAATGCAACCTTAGCCAGATTCTGTGTGTGTGTGGCCAGGAAAGATGCTGTTTCCAACAAGAACTGAGTTAACATTATTAGCTTGTTCTACCATTTTATGTGATAGGTTCTGTGCAAAATCACAAGCAGCATAAAGTTTGACAAAGACATCTACTTATTAGCAAAACCTTGGTAATCACTAGATAGAACAAGCCCTAATGTATGCTGTAATGAAGAGAACCAAATGCTTTCTTCCTTGAGGGTAAAGAGAAAGCCTAATGTCTTGATGTCACTCCTGAAATAACACTGATAAGAATGAAACTAGTAGGCTTAGAAGACCTGCTATATTCTGTACTACTACTAAATCTTAAAGTGTATTATCTGTGATGCTATATGTTTGGAAGAAATAGAAAACTGAATACTTGAGCTACGAGGTAATTCTTACATATTCATAGACAGGGCAGCAGCAGAAAGATCATTAACAACCCCACAGAAAGTATTCAGTCCTTATTTTATTTATTTTCACGAAAAATAGTAATAATAGATATTTATAAGGATAAATAAGATGTTTTGACATATGTATGCATTATGTAATGATTGAAACAGGGTAATCAGCATGTCTATCAGTTTATACATTTAAATAGTGAGAATATTCAAAATGCTCCTTCTAAGTAGTGGTACCTCGGTTCATAACTTAATTCCTTCCACGATTCTGGTCACAAACTGATTCTGGAAAAGAACCGAACCAAATTTCCCCATGACGTCAACAATGAACCTAACCACTGAATGTGACTCGCTTCTCTTTCAATTCTGTTTGTGACCAGAATCATTGAAAGAACCAAGGCATCAATATATAGTACATCACTAGAGTCATCCTATAGTGCCACGCAACACCAGCACTCTAACCATAATGTTGTATTCAGATCCTGACAGTAGTTGATATTGGACATATGAAGAGAAGCACGCCAATATTGGAGATAGATAATGCTTTTGCAAAGTGTCGGACACGCTGCTCTTTCCATTCTAATTGAAAAGCAAAATGAATGCAAGTACAGTGAAGAGAAAAAGAAGCTAACATTAATATTTACATTAAGGATCTATTATATATTGGTAACATAATCTATGTGATTATATTACTCATCTCATTTATTCCTAATTATCCAGTAAAGTAGATATTTTCAAGTGAAAGAAATCTTTTTAATTAAAATTAGTTGGTTACAGCCAATTTCTGCAAGACAGTATTTGCTATCATTCTCAGAGCCCATGCCAGCTTACTTCAGATTTACCAAAATCAACATGCAGCAGAACTGAGTCTCAAGAGTCACAGAAAGGTGCTGAAAAAGAAGGGTAGCAAATACCCATTTCACCAAGTTGTACTTGTCTCCTGAATACATGGTCAAAAGGGCACCTTATGTTACTTTAAGCAAATTCCCTCCTCTTTGTAGTAAAAATAGTTAAGTGAAGTAAACCAAGTTAGTTCATCTACCTTTACCTGATTTTAGGTAAAATTCTGAGACTATGCCTCAGTTTTCTGAGCTCCAGAATAAGGTGTAGAGGATAATGCAAAATGTTTGGATGGATTTGTACCTAGAATACAGTTACCCCTTCATAAGTATTATTTTGTTACGGTTTAGATCTAATGTGGATAGAGGTGAATCACTGGAAGTGTGACCTGGAGGGCAGTATTCCTGTCCGGCTGCCTCTCTCTCTTTCTGCTTCCTGGCTACCTTGAGCTGGCGGCTCTCCTGTGTTGTGAACTCTGCCCTTCCACCACGCCATTCCTGCCCTGGAGCTCACTGACTGTAGACTAACATGTTGGGTGTTTTGTCCCAGCACTAAGAAAGTGGCTAATAAATATCTCTTATTTAAACTGAGGTAAAAATCTATGTTTCTCTTTTCTTTGGAGAACCCTGACTAGACCTCTGGGAAAAAGGAAGTATAACTGGTCCCCACTTTTTCTACCTCTTTTCAGTTGCTCTGCTGACCAAAAGTGACATTTAATTATTAGAGACTACACGTTTACTGGGCATCAAATGGAAACCAGATTCATATGTGAATGCATGGAACAGATTAAAAGGAAGATACAATTTGGACTACTGTAATAAAAAAGGCATCTGAGTGAAAAACATACAAGTAAAACCTGCATCTGCATGAATGAAATTTTAAATGAATCTTTAAAAATGGTTCCAAACTTTTATCCTCTCTCCACATCAGAAGAACCTAAAAGATAAAAGCCCACACTAGTAATTTACAAGTACAGTATGCCTCTACTAGAAGCCTTGATGATTCTACTAATACAGGCTTTGAAGTGACTTATATAGAGCACATACATGCTGTATAGATGCAGCTTATGGTTGGCAAATATTCTAATAAAATTGATTTTGTCGATACTAAAGGAAATAGCAAGGCAATGCATCCAAAGGCTTTTACAAATATAGCAAGGTATTTTAGTATCCATAGCTGCTCTCACAAATTTGAAAATATCATCCCAAAGAAGTCTAAATTTTGCATAACCAACTCTACTTATAAAGTGTATCAGCATAACTAAGATATGCTTGCATGTGAACTCAACTTTGAAGAAAAATTTCATTGCTATGCCTGACAACTTTTTACACTAACATAATAAAGGCTCACAAATAGAAAAAGGAATTATGATACCCAAGGTTATCTGTTTTATGGAGAAACAAACACCCACATCCACTCCTGGTTGAAGGCAAATAAGTAAAAGTCTTTAGAGGAGAAATTCAATATTTTCAACATGCCAACCCTCTGACCTAGCATCGGAGCTCCTGGGAAATCCTTCAAGAGGCATTTCTGTGTGATTTCCTATAGGACTCCCTTGTGAGATTTCCTGAATTCTCTGTAACATAAAAGTTTAGGGTCAGCCTTGGCCCATAAAATACTTCGGTGCAAAAAATATCTCTGATGGTTCCTTTGTGCATTTTAGAACTAATATCCCTTTCTTGCTACTAAAACAGCACTGGGACAATTCTTGGTGAAAGAAATTCAAGTTGGGAGTGACATTTATGGAGTGGCAGAATAGGACTTTCCAGCTTTCACACCATCACAGAAACAAGGATTTGAACCTGTGATTCATTTATTTCAAACAATCAAAAGCAAAATACCTTCACAAGAGCTAAGGAATCCAGGTAAGAGATTACATTACTTGGTCATATCACTGAAATAAGAAAAATGCATTGAAGAGGGTAAAGAGGAAGTTTTACATTACCCATTTCACTCCCTCACCACCACCAAATTCTGAGCAGTACAACAATACAGAGACTGATATCTTATATTTGGAGGAGAGTAAATTTATCATTCGACTATTCTACAGACCTCAGCACCAGGATTACCACAGTGCTCCAGATCAGGTATATCAGGGACCCCGTAACCCCAAGTTTCAAGCCAGCCCCACTTCTAGCTACTTCCATTGGACCCAGACTCCAAGTCAGTGCCCCTGGCTCTAGGCCTTAGAAAACCTAGGCCCCAGGCTTGTCCACATGGATCTGGCCTCCAGGCCAGCATCCACAGATCCAAGCTGCAAACCAACTCCCACAGATGCAAACATCAGCAACGTGGACCCAGGTTCCTAGCCTGACAAGGCCTTCACCTCCTCTCCCCCCACTCCAGTGTCACTCTGGCCTACATGAGACTCAATTCATCTTTAAGGACACACATAGACTTAAAGTGAAGGAAGGGCAAAAGATAGTCCATGCAAATTTTAAACAAAAGAGAAATAGTGTAGCTGTACTTATACCAGATAAGGTAGATTTCAAGTCAAAAACTATCATGAGACAAAAAGGGACATTATATAATGATAAAGGAATTAGTCATTAAAAAGATATAACAATTGTAGTTATATATGTACCCCAGTGTTGGGCTACCTCTATATGTAAACTGAATGTGTATTAGCAGAGCTAAAGAAAGGAATAGACAGAAATACAATAATAATAAGGGACTTCAATACCTTATTTCCAATAACAGATTATCCAAACAGAAATCAGTAAGGAAAGAGCAAACTTAGAAACACAAGAGAAGAGATGGCAACAGATGCAGAATACAGATCTCTTCAAAAGTATATGGAACATTCTCCAGGATACACTGACTGTATATTAGGTCACAAAACAAATCTACACAAATTTAAGATTGAAATTATATCAAGTATCCTTTTTTACCACATTGACATGAAATGAGAAAACAACCTGAGAAAACTTACAAAATGTATAAAGTTTGGAAAGTACACAACATACTTATGAATAACAAATGAGCCAAAGAAGAAATAAAATGGGAAAAAACCTTGAGACCAATGAAAATGGAGACACAGCATTAAAAAAATTTCTTGAATACAGCCAAAACAGTTCTAACAATGAAGTTTATACTAAAATGTCTATATTAAGAAATATTCTCAACTAATTCTCTAAATTGAGGAATTAGGAAAAGAACAAACTAACCCCAAGGTCATCAGAAAGAGGGAACTAATGAGGATTAGAATAGAAATAAATAAAATAGAGATGAGGAAAATAATAGAAAAGGTCAATGAAAAAGTTGGATATTTCAAAAGAAAAAAATTGACCAACTTTAAATAGACTAATAAAAATGTCCAATAAATACAATTAAAAATTGAAAAGACAATTGATACCATAGAGATATGAGAATTAAAAGACACTGTGAATACTTGTACAACAGAAACAAATTGTATAACCTAGAAAAAAATGGACAAGATCCTAAAAATACACAAACTACCAAAACTGAATTATGAAGAAACTGAAACTCTGTACAGATCAGTAATGTGTAAGGAGAGTAAATCAATAATCAACACCTTGCCAAACAGACAGGAATTTTATAGCTTCACAGATAATTCCATGAAAACTTTAAGAAAGAACTAATAAAATCATTTTTAAACTCTTTCAAATAATTGACAAAGAGCTAGAACTTCCAAATTCATTTTGTGAGAACTGTATTACCCTGATACCAAAGCCAGATAAAAATACTGTAAGAAAAGAAAGTCATAAGGCAATACTCTCGACAAACATGGATGCACAATGTTCACAATCCAAATGCGACACAAAAGGTCACACACAATGTGTATAAAAGGTCATACACAATGACCATGAAATCTATTCCTAAAATACATGGGTGGTTCGACATAGACAAATCAATGCATGTGACACATCACATCAACGGAAGGAAGCATAAACATCTAGAATCATTTCAATAGATACATGGGAAGTATTTGACAAAATCGAATACACCTTCATGAAAAAAATCTCTCAACAAATTAAGTATAGAAAGAATGTACTTAAACACAATAAAGATGATATATTACAAGGCCACAGCTAACACTCTCGCTGGTAGAGTTGAAAGTTTTTCCTTTAAGTACAGGAACAAGGTGAGGGCTCACTCTTGCCACTTCTATCTAGCATGCTAGAACTCCGAGCAGGAACAATTAGGCAAGAAAAAGAAGGAAGAAGCCATGTAAGTTGGAAAAGAAAATAAAATTCTCTCTGTTTGCAGATGACATGAACAAATACATAGATACAACTCTAAAGACTCCACCAAAAATCTGACAGAACTAAAAAATAAATACGGTTAAATTGTAGCACACAAAAATCAACATACAAAAATCCTTAACATTTCTATACACTGACAACAAACTATTCAAAAAACAGAAACCAAGAAAGCAATCCAACTTACGATAGTCAAAAACTAAAATAAAATGTTTAGGAATAAATTTATCATGGAAGTAAACATCCCATATGCTAAAAATTATAGTCTAATAAAAGAAATTGAAGAAGACCAAATAAATGGAAAGCCATATATATATATATATATATATATATATATATATATATATATATATATATATACATACACAGATTAGAGGAACTAATATTGTTACAATGTGCTCACTGACCTAAGTGATTTATAGATAAATAAAATCTCTACTAAAATCTGAATGAAATTTTCCACAGAAATGCAAAAATATCTGAAAATTTGTTGAGAGCCACATAAAACCCTAAGTGGCTAGAGTTATGTTGAGCAAAGTGAACACAACTGAAGTTGTTGTACTAGCAGATTTCAGAATATAGTAGAAAGTGCTAAGAATCAAAACACCACTGCATTTTGTATGAAGAAAAATATGTAGAATAGGGAGCCTTACTCTGTAAAAATCCATGTATTTGTAGTCAAGAGACCTTTGACAAAGACACAAAGACACTGGGAGAAAGGACAACCTCTTTAATAAACCATTTCCGGAAAGCTGAATAGCCACATAAAGAATGAAGACATCGGCGTCTTATCTCACACATTATACAAAACTCGGTGCAAAACGAATCAAAGACCTCAATGCGAGACAGGAAACTGGGAATATACCAGAAGAAATCATAGAGGAAAAGCTTCTTTATGTTGGTCTGGGAGATAATTTTCTGAATATGACCCAAAAGTACAGGAAACAAATTCAAAATAGACAAATAATATTATACCAGACTAAAGTCTATGCACAGCAAAGGAAACAAGTGTGTGAGGGGCAAACGAGAAAATGGGAAGAACATTTGCAAAGTGTACATATGATTCAGGATTAACATCCAAAAGACATAAGAAATACAAACAACATCAGGAAAACAAATAACCCAACTGGGAAATAGGTAAAAGACCTGAAAAGACATTTCTCAAAAGAAGACAAAGAGCCAATACATATATTTTAATGTTCCATATCACTAAGCAGCATGGAAATGGGAAATGCAAATATAAACTAAAATAAAATAGGGCTTTCACATCTATGAGAATGGTCATTATTAAAAAGACAGAAGATAATAAGTGCAGCTGAGGATGTGCAGAAGGGGAAGACTTTTGCACTATTTGTGGGAATGTAATTTACTGCACCCACCATGGAAAACAATGAGGGTTTCTTTAAAAAACATAGATAGAACTATTACATGATCCAGTAATCCCACTTTTAAGTATCTATGCAAAGGAAATTAAATCAAGATCCTGAAGTGATACTGTCACCCTCCTTTTCATCTCAGCATTAGTCACAATAGCCATTATAAGGAAACAAACTAATGTCTAGGGATGGAGGAATAGATACAGCAAATGTGGTGTGTATGTACAGTGGACTACTATGCTGCCTTTACAAAGAAAGAAATTCTATTCATTACAAGAATTTGCTTGCACCTGAAAGACATTATGTTATATAAAATTGGAGAGGCAAAGAAAGATGAGTACTGCACGATCTCACTTTTATGTGCAATCTAAAAAGTCAAATTCACAGAGAGTAGAACGGTGGTTGCCAAGCTCTATGGAATGGAGGATTGTAGAATGTTGAAATGTGCTCAAAGGTTTCAAAGTTTCAGTTAGACAGAAGAAATAAATTCTGAAGACCTAATGCAGAAAATAATGACTTAATAATAACGTGTTTTAGGGGTTGAGGATTTAGCTCAAGTGGTAGAGCATATGGCCCTGAGTTCGATCCCCAGCACCTCCCCCCAAAAATGTGTTTTATACTTTGAAAATGCTGAAAGTAGATTTAAATCGCACACACACAAATAACAATTACATGAAGTGATGGATATGCTAATACTCTTGATTTAATTATTTCATCATATATATTTACATATATAATACATATATACACATATGTATATACACACATATATATACATATATATATATACACATATGTATTATCACCATACTGAACAACCTAAGCATACACAACTTTTATTAGTGAATTATACCTTAATAGAGCTGGAGATATACTGCAGCCCACAACCCAAAACATGCACAAATGACAGACGGGCACATGCAGAACGAGACCCAGTGCCTCCGTATGCATATGACTCAGTTAAAACCCTACTTAAAATTGGAGACAAGGACCAGTGAGTTAGCAGAGGAACTATTTTAGGACTGTGATGCTTGGGCCTCTCAGGGAAGAAAACGGGCTGGTGTAACCTAAGAATAGCACAAGCTGCACGCCCCGAAGAGGAGCTCCCTTCACTCATTACAGCGTCCCCGGCAGCCACCGTCCAGGAGCTGTTTGCATGGTTAAGTCCTAGCGCTTCTCTTTGGGACTAAGGGGATGCTGGCGATGTTCAGTCTCAGTCCTTTGGGGGAAGCACCTGTACCACTTGCCACGTCTGCTTATGCCACTTACACCAACCTGATGCAGCCAGGGAAGACCACAGACCCCACATACACAGTGCTGTTTGAAGAGCACGCTTGTTCCATCCAGATTGCATTGTCAGCAAATAGCAGTGGCCCTGAGCCAAGGGCTTCAAGTTTTGTGAGGGGCGAAGAATGAGACCTGGGAGCAGCCCTGTGGCTGCGTGTGTTAGGAAGCATTCAGCACAATAAGCCTGTCAGAAGACTAAATCATGCAAGACTTAAAATTTACTCTCTGGTAGTCCCCCTGCAATTTTTTCAGTATGCTTTTCCTATGTGTCTGGTGCCTAGTTCTCTCCTCTCCGTATGCTATGCTGTTTCATTCTTATCTGTAGTTGCAGTCCGTTTCTTGAATCTTCACTCTTATCTGTTCAATGTTTATTCAGCATTGCTCCTTAGATACTTAACATCAAAATGAGCGTGTCTCAAATAAACTAGATTTCATCATCTCCTGAACTTCACCCTCTTCAAGTACTTTGTACCTCAATAAATGAACCAAGTCACAAACCTTAATTGCTTCTTTCTCTCACTCTCCAAATGCAATCTCCCACCAGATTACAGAGGCCCCATCAGTAGGTTGGCCTTACAATGTTCCAGGCTCTCCGGTGTATGTGATACAACCAGTGTCGTATCTCCCTTACCCCACTAGAATAGCCTCCTGATTGGTTTCCCAGCTCCACTTTGCGTCTTTAGAGTGAATTTGCCATGTGTGTGCTGGACTGATCTTTTAAACTACGAATCATACGCCTGCGATCTTGGCAGGCTGGGAGGCTGCGGCATGAGGATAGTGCTATGGCTGAGTTCCAACTCAGCCTGGGGAAATAAGTGACTTAGCCAGACTCTGTCGCAAAATTTTAAAAAATAAAGACATAAACAGTTAACAGAATAAAGAAATAACACAGATGTAGTTCAGAGTACAGGCCCCAGGTTTGAAACCATTTCTATTTTCTCCATATGAAGTAGGGGGGAAGGACAATGTCCCTTCGGATGTATCCTGCTTTCTTGTCTTGTACTGTCCTAGTCCATTCAGGCCTAACAAAACAAAATACTTTAGACTGAGTAACTTACAATGTATAATTTATAAATAATAGGCATGTATTGCTGATAGTGCTGGAGGCTCATCAAGATGCCTGCAGCGTCAAGGTCTGGTGAGAGTCTGATCCTTGTAAATAGTGTGTTCTTCGTGTCCTCATATGGCAGAAGAGGGAATCACATCCCTCCGGCCCCTTTTATCACACTACTAATCCTACTCATGAACGCTCTGCCTGCACGACCTAATCTAAGACCCTAATTCTCAATATTACCACACTGGAGACTAACTCTCAACCTATAAGTTTTGGAGGATACAAAATTTCAGACTGCAGCATCTATATATATTCCTATTCAACTGGCATTATGTAATGCTAGATATTCACTTATTAATTGCCCAAACGTGCCTGTACTGTATAATTTTCATAAGAAGAGTTGTTATTTTTTGTTTACCTCAATATCTTTAGCACCCAAAATATAAAGACATTTAGAAAGTGTTGAATAAATGCATTAGTATAGAAATGCATCCTAAATCTAGCTATCTCCAGTTCCCAGATGGCCCTTGCGTCAGCTAAAAGAAAATTGTGGGGAAATGGTCAGGCTCTTGTATGATTTGGGGAGCACTACACTTCCTGCATTTTACCTCAGTTCCGGCTTGTTCTTTGCTTGCTTCTTTCCACTCTCCTGTGTAAGGTGACTAAGTGTGGGATACTATTGACAATAGGGAAAGCCACCAATTCCCCGTGCTTATGATTTTTGCCCTCCTCTGTAAGCTTATACTGTGTTAACAAAGAAGGGAAGGTGAGCATTCAATAGTACAGGATGGTACTGTAGAATTATTTGACAAGTTATCAATCCTGCAAACATTGTTAAAATAATTTTTCAGTACTTTCTTACCTACTCTGCTCTGTTTTCTATTTGACTATTTTTCCAGAAAACTTAACATTTCTTATTTTTCTATTTTAAGGATGGTTCTAGCATATGATGGCCCTGACTTCTAAGTAAAAACAGAACTCTGTTCACGTCATTAATTTTAACTTGGAACTGTAGACCCTGACTGCTACGCAAAAAATATGTGCCATGTCTTCACCAGAATGGTTGCATTTCTTATCTGCTAGGAAAATTGTACTTGAAGTGACAACCGAATAATCTGTATTGAAATTCTACTTTACATGGTGGCAGCCATAAAATTTTATGATGCTTTGCATTCTTAGGGAGAATTTTTCAAATCATTTAAGTCTATGATATTTCTATAACTACATATATAACCAAGTAACTCTGCCTTCTGATTATCCTGAGTTTTCTGTAACATTGTTGTTCTTGGCTTAAGGAAAGGATGTGGGCATTTCTATGATGCACGTTACCTTCAGACTGTGCCTATACAAAAAAAATGGAATAGATGCCTGATGTATGAATCAGGATAATTCAACTTTAAAGCCTTTGCACTCTTGAAGCTTTTCCATGAAAGGAGAAGAGAGATAAGAAAAGAATAAAAGGGTAAAATATCAAATCTGTTAGATGGTGATAACTGCCAAAGATAAAAACACAGACTGAGAAAGGAAAATATAAAATAAAAGCATAATGGAATTTTAAGGAGAATAGTGTGAGAAAGCTGTACAGAGAAGGGGCATTTTGCTAAGTACAATGAAGGAAATAAAGAATCTAGGTGAGGGATTAAATACCTGGGGGAAATCACTCCAGGCAGGCAGAGGAAACACCAAGGGCAAAGAAGGTTCCCAAACAGGGATCCTGGGCCTTCGGGGAAGATCAAGCACATTAATGGGTGGAGTGAACTGAGAAAATAGAAGAGAGGGTCAGAGAGGTGGGGTGGAGAGGCAGCATGTTGTAAATGATGAAGATCTTCACATAGGCTGTGGTTAGAAATTTAATTTTTATTCTAACTGGGACAGGAAATCATTGGAAAGTTTTGAAGAAAGAAATGACAGGATCTGACTTATGTTTTTAATAATATTTTCTCTATTTACTTATGTAGGAGACAATATACTCCTTTTAAGTGTCAATTTAAGAGACTGACAAAACATAGAGTCATTACAACCGCAGTTGCCATAGAGGACGTTTCCATCATCCCCAAAAGTTTCCTCCTGCTCGTACATAATCAACTGCCTGTTCCTGTATACTGAAGCCCTTTGGGCAGAGAAAAATGATAAGCGAGGACTGAAAGAAAGTGAAGGAGTAGCTATAAAGATCCATTTCCTGGCAGAGAATGATCACTTGTCAAACCTGTGGCTATGTCCCATGAGTCTGAGAAAAGACCATCAGAGCTAGCAAGGAAGCACAGATTTTCTGAATTAAAAAAGGTTATTTTCCCATATGACTCCAAGTAGTACCACAAAAATGAAACTTCAAAAGAGAAATGAAACTATACCAAAAGAGATGTAATTATTCGGATAATTTTTAGTACTGTGTATCTACTGCTGTCTTGGACTCTGGACAGAGTGGTTAGAAGAGTAACATCAGACAATTTCAAGCAAATCACTATCTTTGAAAAAAGATATTGATATTTATAGTGTTAAAAGTTTTCAGTGACTCACAAGTGCATTATTGCATGTGCAATATTCACCACAGGGAAGTGGTATTATCCCTGTTCATGTCAGTAAGCAGCGTCCGTGTGATCCTAGTGGAAATGGAACCCGCCGACTGGCTCCATAATCTAGGCTTTTCCTCTTATGCTGCACAGCTGCTTTTGCATGACAATGATCCCACTCATTTAAAAAAAACAGTAGAAGAAATTTTTGCCAGCTACTCCTCAGACAGAGGACTAATATCTAGAATATATAAAGAACTCAAAAAACTTTAAACCACCTAAAATTAAAGACCCAGTCAAGAAATGGGCAAGAGAAATGAACAGACACTCCACAGAGGAAGAAATACAAATGGCTAATAAATACATGGAAAAATATTCAACATCTCTGGCCATTAATGTAAATTCTAAATGCAAATGTAAATGCTAAGATTGTATTTTACCCCAGAAAGAATGACAATCCTTAGCAAATCAAGCAATATCAAATGTTGGCATGGCTATGGTGAAAAGGGAACCATCCCACTTTGTTGGTGGGGATGCAAACTAGTAGAACCATTATGGAAATACATACGGAAATTTCTCAAAGAACTGAAATCAGAAATTCCATATGAACCAGCTGTTCCTCTGTTATGTATTTTCCCTAAAGAGCTTAAGTCATCACACTACAGTGATACATGCATGCAAATGTTTATAGCAGCATAATTAGTAGTAGCTAAATCTTGGAAGCAGCCTGTACACCCATCAATGGATGATTGGATAAACAAAATGTGGTATCTCTATATAATGGAATATTACTCTTCTGTGAAGAATGACAAATTAGAGGCATTTGTAGGAAAATGGATACATCTGGAAAATACAGTATTGAGTGAAATAAGTCAGACATGTATGCTCAATACGATATGGTACCTCTCGTTTGAGTGAGGCAAAGTGAAAACAAAGAAAATGGTAAAGCCTGGATAGAAATGGACAAGGGGACAGATTTCATCCAATAGAGAAGTGCTCTAAGAGAACAAGGACAATGGGGGAAGGGGAAGAAGGAGTGAGAGGAATAAACACGTGCCATGTACAGGAAAAAAAATAATAGAACGTGTGTATGCATGAAATTATATGTGTGTGCAGGTTTATTTGTGTACATACGCATTTACAAATGTATTTGTTTTATCATTGTTTCTTTGCTTTCTATCAACACTTTTATCACATTCTCTTAATTGTTTTCCCCATAATCATGAGTGAGCAAGCACCTGAAGATGAGACAAAGGTTGCCATCTGTGGTATAGCAGGTAGAGCAGGAGTTTCGAAGCAGGAGTTAAAACTTTAGCTTTTGCAGTTTCTAATGTGTAACCTTGGTCTTGTCTGGCCTCCTTTCCTATTTCTGGCCTCATTTTCTTCATCTGACAGTGTGGACAGAAATATTGCTGTAAAAGGTTTTAGGCAACAAAGACACACATGTCCTTTGCTCAAATCCCCAGCGGGTAGGCTTTGCTCTGTTTCAGCATCTTCACATCCCAGCATTTATCACAAGCTAATGCAGCTGAAAGCCTCATCCATCAGCGTCTCAGTGACGGCAACATGACTCTTTTCCCTAAAACACAGTGAAATGATGGCTATATAATGAAAGCGCGCACCTTGCCGAATAATGAAGTGTATTCAAGTGATAGTATTTTACTGCCATTATTATATTATCTAGATCTACAAAAATTTGGCCCATGAGTCTAGTCTCAAGGAAATCTGAATAACAGAACGTCTCTGCCCCAAATGTTGCGTCCAATTTAGTCCTTTTGTCTTTCATATGCCATGATGACCAACGCACTCCCAAAGGTTATGGAGCAATGCTGCCAGAATAAGTCACATTCAAACTAATCCTACAGGTTGGCAAAACTCAAAGCAATCCAACTTCAATTAGATATTCACTTATCTTTACTGTAAAATTTTATGTTCTTCAAGCTTCTAGATTACCTTTTCTTTCACTATCTAAAGAATTTTTACGACTGCTAGTAGAAATGAGTACATAGTAACTGCTAAACAAATGCTTATTAAGAGAATTTTAAAACAGTGAATAAATAAATATGGCAATAATAATTCACAAAAACAAAAATTGAACATACACGAATTTTAAATTAGCAAATTTCAAAAGAATGAGGTTCCTGACTTTTTTTGCAAAGAACATAATGTTTTTTTCAAGTTGTGCACGCATGCTGTGAAATATTTTTGTCTCATTAATTTCCTTTTTTCACTTAGCTTTTAGACATCTGAAGCTTTTGAGTTTACAGAACAAGATGTACTTTTGGTTCTTATTTTATGGCCTAGTACTATGGCATGTACTATCATGAAAACAGTTCTAAACTGTGCTTTATTATATTTATATTGCACAATTTTGATTCAGAAGATACTATCAGCACCAGGGAAGAGACAAATTTAATAAAAAGACACAATGTTCTTGTTGTCCTAATACTTATTAAAACAAAACTCTTCCTAGAAGACAGTAATACTGTCGTTTTAGAGATCTTGTGCATGCTTTGTCCAAATTGTTAGTGTCAGATCAGTCAGATCACAGACATACTGGGCTAAACTGGATGAAGCCTAAATGATCACCCAGACAAACTCCTTCATTTTATCCGCGAGCTCACTGAGGCTAAAAGGCAATAATGGGTACAACCTAACTCAGGTCTAAGTTGTATCTAAAATTGTGGTCCCCTAAAATCAAATCAAGGATTCCTTCTACTTTTTTTTTCCTTCCACTTTGATTGACACTAAGACCATTGTGTTAATAATGTTGTAATGCACATAGGCATTCCCAAATATATTCACATCATTCCTAAAACAGCTTCAAAAGTCTGAGATAAACAATCTTGAGGAGATAAGTAACTTAGTTACTATCTATTGTTTCTTGATAATTTATCTGTTTATGTGTTTTTTGTTGACCCTTTGATACAATATAAATTTTTGGAATCAAAATCCATGTGCCTCCAGGGCATTGATGGACCCCTATGCTTATCCCATGAGTAACGCATAGACTCATTCAATAAATACTTCTTAACTTAATAAATATGGGTTCCTAGTATCCTAAACCACCCTCCATACCAGAGGGTAAGGATCGGTCAAGTCGATGGAGGAAATCTAAGCCTACCTGGAGTCCACCGACAGAGTGAAAGTCTTGGTTAATATTGAAATAATTTAAGAGATGAGCAGGTTGTAGCCCGAGAAAATGGTTAAAAGATTTTTGAGATATAAATCCCCCATCCCAGAGATGTAGAGTGAAAATGATGAGCAAATATTAAAAAAGGAACTTTTGATAGTGAGAGAATTGGTTGTGATACATGGTCATGATTTTTTGAAGATATGATGTAAGAAAGGAAATAGATGTAGGAAGGAAGAAAAGAAGAAAGAGAGGGAGGGAGAGAGAGAGAGAATAAAGGAGGAAAGGAACTACTCTACGTTCAACACCATAGGCAATGTTTTCATATACTTTTTTCATTTAATCTTCAGTAATTCTTTTTTATATTTAGATAATAAAATTAATGCTCAAGGAAGTTAGCTTTCCAATTATCCTTAAAGCAAAAACAGGATTCAACCAGACTCAGTCTATCAGTTTCAAAACTAAGTCACCATGCACACATTCAAACTATTTTGTGTATTGCTTTATGTAATTTTACATTTTGATTTTACTTGTTTTTTAAGCTTTATGAATTACAGAGCATTTTTGCATAGTATCTTTTTCCTGTCTTACAGTAACCCTGGGAAGGCACTTTCTTCCCCTGTTTTATAGGTGAAGAAACTGAAGATCAAAGAGATGATTTAATTTGTCTAAGCTGGCATGCCGGTAAATGAAGGAAGAGAGCTCAAACTCATGTCCTGTGACTCTCAGTGGAGAATCCTCTCTACTATAATGTGTAGGGACATTCTCTCCACAGTTCATAGTGCATCCGCTCCCACAGAGCGCCGGGTCTTTCCAGGGACTTCTATATTAGGTCTTCACAAAAACTCAGGAAGGAAATATACTTGCTGACATTTCACACATGGCAGAATTGGTACAGGTCCCCTTAAAGAGCACTTCTATAAAAATAGAAAATAAATAATAAATTTGGAAATTCAAAAACAGAGATTGGCATAGGGAAAGATTCTTTTCAGGACATAAAAGACAGTAAGTTTTCTTATTTGGAAATTCCACATCATGCCTTACTCGTATTAACTAACACGAATTTGAACTCCCCTCTCTACCACTCAAGCATCCTTTATATTCAGTAAGTCAGAAAATCCTGGAGAGTTCTTTTAGGACACTGACAAATCTGGTGCATGACTATAAACCTTGGTCTTTCTGTAGCTCATCAGACAACTCTGAAATCGTTTGTTGCCTTCCTTCTCCATCATCAACCTAATTCCTCTTCCCAGTCCACCTAGGAAATATATATGAGAAGCAGAAAGATTATGAAAGTCTGCATTTGCAACACGCTGTTCAAATATCTGTATGGATTTCTACATTACAGTGGAATTCTTTCAAAAATTTGTTTTTAGAAGTAGACTTATTTTGCAAATTTAAAAGATAGGCCTTTCCTGCAAGCCTAAAATTAACATTTACGTATGCTTCATTTGGACTTTTCAACAATTGCCAGAATTTCAAAGCATGTGTTTGGAAATGTCCTTTCCTCCATTTTTTGCCTCCAAAATGTCTTTGATCTAAGCTTTCCCAACTCTCCAAGTGGAGCTGACATTTTCCATGTCGGCTTCCAGAAAACCCTGAGTCCCTCTATCATAATATTTAGAGTATTGTAATTGTCAGCATTCTCCAGATTATCAGAATGAAAGGCGATATAAAGTCATTCTGTGGTACCCTTAGGGCTTGATTCCAATACCTCTTGAGGATATCAGAATCCACAGATGCTCAATTATCTTATAAAACGTGTGCAGTGTTTGCAATATAACCTACACACATCCTCTTGCATGTGTTAAATCATCACTAGATTAGTTATAATATGTATCACAATGGAAATGTGAAAAGTTATTATAAAAATGGCAAGAAGTAAATCTATGCATATGAATACAGTTGTAATTTTTTTAATATTTTCATTCTGCAATTGAGGGGATCTATGGATGTAGAACCACGGACACAGAGGGCCGCTGGTATGTACAGATGAGCATTTGTTTATTTAACACGGTGGTCAAGGACTTACTCCCGTCTCTCTCTGGAGAACCAGGAAGAGCCCCTGATGACATTCAGTCCAGGCCGAAGGCCAAAGGCCTGGAGAAACTAAGGGGGCAGCCCCCATCTGAGTCAGACGGCCTGAGTAAAGGTGTGGTGCAAGCCTCCGAGTGCAAAGGTCCGAGACCAAGAATTTAGAGGTCTCCAAGCAAAAAAAAAAAAAAGGATGTCTCAGCTCAAGAAAAAAATAAAGCACTTTTATCCCCCTCTGCCTTTTGTTCTACTCAGGTGCTCAATGGATCGGATGGGCCTGTCTGCCCTGGCTGGTGCAGATCTTTGCTCAGCTCACAGCTCAAATGTTCACCCCATTCAGAAGCACCCTCACGACACACTGAGAAATAACGTTGGATCACCAGTCTGGTCATCCTTCAGCCAAGCCAAGTCGATGCATTACATTAACCATTCCAATTATTTTCCATGTATACTGTATACTGTGTATTTTCTGTGTATTCTGTATACTATATCCTGGTTCACGAATGAGTAATGAACATGTCCCTGCAGGAACTCTGTCACCTTCCCCACAATCGTGGGATCGAGGTACCACTTTATTTGCTCATGAATTTCATATCTACATTGCATTTTTTCAGATCAGTATTAAAGTTCCTTCACATATAGAAAGTGTTTAATAAATAGATTAAGGTCAGAATAACTTCCTGTGATGGAAAAAAGCAGTGAACTTCAGAAACACAGGAAGTGCAAAGGGTAAAGTTGAACTTTTAAAACTGGCTCCTCAAATACAAACTGAAAGAGACTAATAAAAGCACACAGCAAAACATAAGATCTTTGGTTGCAAAATAATATCTAACATATTTATTGCTTGGCAAAAGTCCAAATAGTTGATAAGCAGGGCCAAATAAGATCCAAATACGTTGACTTGCTTTATAATAACAATTTTATTTTATTAATGTTCTATGTATATTACCATTGATATATTAGTTATAACATGATCTATAATTATAATCAAACAGCACAAATAATTAATATATTCAAAATATTTCAATAAGATCGTTATTCCCATTTTATAGATGGAGAGAAACTGAAATGAAGAGAAGTTAGGTAGTTTGTTCAATATCCTAGTATGGCCGGGACATAATTACAAGCCACCCAGGTAAAGTGGTTAAGTGTATGGCACTGGGGAGCCAATATATAAAGCCCAAGAACTCTACAGCAGGTAGGGTTGACCCTTCGGTGTCTGGAGCACCTCACTTCCAGAAACAAGAAGACAGCAGCAGCCTGGTGCATCAAGTTCCTCACACATTAAGCCACAAGGTTCTTTGACAGTTGCTATGATTCACCTACAAAGATGTTGCCTAGAGACTTCAATGTGTGCAGGTTGTTTGGGTACCTAGTTTCTGTGTTCCATCTAACAGGTAGATGCCAGAAAGAAACTGGTAGACAGGGAAAAGTAAATGACACTTTGGTCCTACCTTGGCAGCCAAAGCAGCTTGTTTCGTTATTTCAAGCCTCCTAGTCCCCACTTCCGGGAGGCCTTAGACATGACCCGGTTTACTTTTATCTTATGATTTGAATGGAAGATTGAAATTGAATGTCATTATATGATTGCGTCCCTGGTGTAGGAGAATACTATGTCATCATTTATTCTTTCATTTATTCAACAGCATGCTTTATGCATTACAGTAGAACACTCATTCATAGCTGATCAAGAAAAACAATGTATTCATCATTCCTGTTGCATTTGGTGGGTCAAAAGCGTTCATTCATTGTTGATCAAAAGTACTTATCATTTAGCATTCTGTTCCATACAGTTGAAACAGCACAGGTTTAAAATCAGACAGCTCCTAATTCGGGCTCCACTGTTTCCAGTTCTCTTAGTCTGAACAAACTCCCTTCTCTGTGTCTCTAAAATTCATAACCCCACCACAAAATAAGTAAATTAATATTTTTCTCATAGGGTGATTTAACAATAAAATGAGATGATGCAGGTAAAGCCCTTAATACTATCTAGAACTGAGATAATACTCAATGAAGCATAAATAGGAATACTAATTATCATGTACTTTCACAAAAATGATAGCAACAGTGAAGACATTCTATCACATAAATTAAAAAAAAAAAAGAATAAATTGAGACACAGTGCAGGATTTCAAGGAATCTATGATATAATGCCATCAGAACCCTAGTGATTTTCAAGCTTGCAAAGTTGTATGAGAGATTAGTCAATTAAAGACCTTGAACATTAACACAGCTCGCAAGTATTTGATAAGAGAATGAAGATTATAGGTAAATAGAATGTGCATATAAAGAGGTAAATGTATTCAAAGTAATATTCCCAAAGGAATAAAGACTATTTCTGAAATTGGTTGGAAATGGTAAAACAGAAATAGTAAAAACACAAAACATTTTATACATTAGATATCATAACTCGTCTGACTATAAAAGAACACATTCTTCATTAAAATAAGTCATGTGCATTATCTGTCCACTGATGTGCAATGTCATTTAAGACATTCCATCATTCTCTGCCTGGGCACTCTTCTACAATCTCATGAGGTGTCCAGGGAAGAGACAATGATAGCCAAGACATTAAAATGTAATCAAGATATGCAAATTCATATCTAAATGTGATTTGCTGGGAAAAAGAAATTAATCTAGGCATGGTCAAATAAACAATGTGTAATATGGATAATTAATCACCAAATTAGCAGCTGCATTCCCTTGAGGAAATTATGCAAATTGAAAAGGCCCCCATCCACTGACACAATTAGACCACTTAATGGCAAAATTCTCAACAAAATAACCCTTGGGAACATCACAAAACAAATACTCTAATCAACCTTCTACATACCCCAAACTCCACTGCAATAGTTAACATTATATAATATTGTTTCTTCCTGATTTTAAGTTATTCAGAGGGTTCCATCAGGTTTTGTGAGAAAACATTATATGATTCCACATCATGGATGATCTATTACGTGTTTCTCTCAAAGTCTAGTTTTCCCCTATCAATCAAATATCTCATTATTAAAATATGAAATCATGCAAATGATAAAGCATCATGAATGAGCAAAGGCCAATTATGTATTTCCTGTCAGTAACAGCAAAATCAAGAGAATATTGATGCACCATGAAAATATGCACCCTCAGAGACCTGGTGTTACCCATTTATTACATAAGCAGCAAAGAAAGGAGCCTTATACCTTCCTGACAGTAAATGTCATCTTCAGCAACAGCATTTTGTCTCCAAAGTATTACAGTGATGTTCTATGCTTGCTCTGCATGTATATAGCCAGCAAGCCTAAACTCTACACCCTTCACTCCCCTGCACAAAGGTCGGAGACAAGGTTATTCCCAAGGAACCCTTGAATATTGGTCCTAACAGAATCTTCTGCTAAATGTCCACAAATATGTGGGTCTACCCCTAGGGAGAGAGCAAGGTGTCTTAGAAACTTTTTGAAATCTCATATTCTCAAAAAAAAGGTTTATTAGGATTTTACTATATTTTATTTATTTTCTTTTGCTACATTTTTATTTATTTTATTGTTTTCATGTTATAAGTTTGCTACTGAAAAGACTCGCCCCAGAGAAGAAACTGTATTTCTGCCATGGCTGCTACTCATCCAACTGTACCTATAATCTATAGTTCCCAGTTGTATGCCTGACACTGCAGACAGTGTTGCTATTTGTTTGTTATTCCAACCATTACAATAGGCCTGAGGTCAAAAAGTTAAGAATTAGCAAACCTGAGCTGCAGAGTGTAGGTCTCCTGAGTCTTCAAGTGGTGGGTTAAATGTCAAGTCAACCATTATGTCATGTGATACATCCATGATGCTGCCGTGGTTGAGGACTGAACTCAATCTCCAGCCTCTCTCCCTTCCAATAATCAGTGACTGATGATGTGATCAGTCGTGCTCATGTAATGGAGCCTCCGTAACACCCCTAGGGTGTGGGGTTCAAAGAACTTCTCACCCACAGACTGGGAGAGTGACACATTCCAAACTCTGTGGGGTCAGACTGTGATTAGGATCCTCCCCGACCCGGCTAAGTGTGTTTCTTCATCTGACTGTGCATTTGTACCCTTTATATTACCCTGTCATAAACTGGTGATAGGAAATCAGCTTTCCTGGGGTTTTGAGAGATATGCTAGCAAGGTAATAAAAGTAAGGAAGGAGTTGTAGGAACCTCTGATTGTATGTACACTTGGGAGTCACTACTTTAGATTGAATTCTGAAGTGAAAGTCCTTCTGTGGCACCATCTCTTCACCTATGGGGTGTATACTACCTTTGGGCAGTTTGTGTCAGAATGGAGTTAATTTGGAGCACACCTGCTTGGTATTCTTTGATAGCTGGAGAACTAGAAAACACCCAACACACTTAGGATCAGCAGTACCCTAAGAGCAAGCATAGCAACAAGTTTCCTTTCCGTTTATAGTCGCCCTGTGAATGGACCCCCCAGAGTTACAGCTAAGTAAGCTACTGCTATCTCAGTGTAGTACTTAATCTTTTGTCCGTTCTTCTGTTTGTTGTTTTTTAAGACAGAGTCTCACTATGTAGTTCAAGCTGGCCTTGAACCCACTATGTAGCCCATGCTGGCCTCACATTCACAGCAATCCTGCCTCAGTTTTTGGTACTTAATCTCGCCTGTCAGCCAGCAGTATCTATGAATTTCTACACAAATCTCATCCCTTCATCACCACTGTTACTGCTTTCTAGTGTTAATCTTTTTTGGTGTCGGTCAAAACAAAACATCCATTTGACAAGGTGAATCTGATGATCAAGTTCTTTTCGCAATCCAGAAATTCTATACAGAGGGGCAGCATTATCTACCCTAATCCTGTGCCTTTCAACCCAAATTAGCTACTCATTGGCACACTTTCAGTTCATTGTCCCTCCTACTTTTCCCTAATGACCCAGGATTCTTCTGCTTCTCAGAGCCATTCTTATCCTATTAGATCACTTTCACCACTATTTCTAGTGCTCATATGATCTAGTCTAGTTTGGGGGATCTCACATGAATATCTTGCTTTTTTTTCAGTTTTTGAGTTTTCATTCTTACTCTAGAACTAAAGAATATCAGAATCCCAATTCTGTTCTTTCATGCCCGTGTAAACGAGGACCAATATTGTTTTAAATATTCTGGATTAGAGACATTATTCCTAATCATATTGCCACTGCTAAAATGTTTGTATTTAAAATCTTAACCTGATAAGAATAAGATGAGAATAAAAATATCTGCATCCTCTTCCTTGGGGATCGGGTAACTATATGAATTTTAATAATATGTAATACTAAAGAAATATAGTGTGAGTTTTGGACGTGGCCTCAGTTGTATCAACCCTGCGTAATAATTCAAGAAACACCAGGCTACCCAGAGTTGTGGTTTTCAGAGGTTTCTTTTAAGTTTTCCTGACCTCTGTACCCTTGAATTTTCTTTACACTAAAATACAAAATCCCCAGGCTTTGTGACATTTCTTTGATCAGGAAGAAGAAAATAACACAGAAAAACCTATCTAAAGAAGGAGTCAGAAACATCAAAGTAGATAAGTAGACTATGGAAGGAATTGTTCATATCCTGGACATATTCGCTGAAAATGTGTATTGTCACAAAATAGCATCAACCACATTCTTTCAGAACAAAGTTGAAAATAAAGACAATGGGATCGAGGGAGAAGAAGAACAAAGCCAACTAAGAAAACTTGAAAATTTAATGGGGATTTGATTGCGTCTATTCTTAAATTTGTTTTGCATCGAACTCTACACACACAAATGTACCAAAAAATATTCATATCCACATCCTTTATATATCTTCCCACATGACAAAAATATGTATAATAAACTACATAATTCTGACTTTCCTTAATACAGAATATAAAATAAGTAAAAACCAGGCAATTACTTAATATCCTCTGCTAAATACACTTTACTAGAGTAAATTGTGAAGGATAGAAAATTTCTGTATGTTAATTGAGTCAAGACCATATATCCTTGATTGTAAGAAAATGTAGTGGAAAAAAGTTAAACTATAAAATCATTTTGCTCATTTTAGCCACATGATAAGAAACATAAGTCTAATCATCTCATTTAATTGACTAAAACTATCAACATTTTTATATCTATAAAAAGACCCAGACTAAGGTGCTTAAACTACTGAAGAATAGAGAAGTAAAGAAAGACATAGGAAATTATTTAACTAATTAGTAGTAAAAATCCTCCCTTTCATTTTTATTTTCAGCAGTACAGTTTTTAAATATTTTTCTTTTTTTTTCCTCTTTCTTTCCCTCTTTCTTTGGGCTTTCCATTCATTCTTTCTCAAGAATATCCAGTAAACTGGTTATTTTTCATCATCATCATCATTATTATTTAATTTGATTTGTCTTAGATAAAAAGCTAAACAAGGGATTATCAAGGATGGCCAGTGCATAGCCAAGTCTGGGGTAGAGTACTGGGCTCACGGAAGAGAATTTCAGCATGGAAGTCAGTCCAGTTTCTTCACATTTACTTCCACCTGATGGGTGCTTTGGCTGGAAACACTGAATAGCAGTACCATACTCAGTAGACAAATGATGGAATAACTTGATGTAGTCATTTTTCGTTTGCTTGACCTGCAAAGGAACTTTTACTGAAGAGTGATGTTTGGTGAAGGGCTGCTCTACTCTTCACAATTGACTATATGATAACAGAGCCCACTGTGAACTTTCAGTGTGCACACTGAATGGGCTGGACCACATGCTGAGTGGTGACAGTGCCCCATGCTCCCTCAGAAGGTGACCCGTGTGCATAGATCGCAGGAGGGAAAGGATCAGTAGAAGAGTCATCCAGAGCTGAGGCATAAAAACAACAGATTCTTTTTGTTTTATACTTTGGCACAGAGCACAGGATTGATCCACAAGTAAAAACCACCTCGTATGGTCCCAAAGTAAAAGCATCTGTTTGGTTTTTTGCTTTGGTACAATTAATTTTTATAGCCTTATATCTCTCCTCCTCAATTTTAAAAGTTTAGCTACCACATTGAAACGTTTGTGGTTCACGAAACATTCTAAGTGCTTCTCTGTGTTTCCTAGAACCCCCAACCAGCTCTCTCAGGAATGAGAGTCGAGTTTGCCCTGACAGAAAATGAAACAGAACTAGCTGTCTATTCCATTAACTATGGTGGAGAGGAAAGCGAGCTCAAAATGGGCAGTAAAGTCGTTATCGGTTGCAGCACTGACCAACTGACCAGGAACGGAAATGAAACCTGTAATTTTTATATCGCATATCTCAGAATGGAAAACACCCGACCTGTGCAGGCTTCACTGCAGTGAGAAATAAACAACGACATGGCATGCTAATGAAGCAGCCAACACCAGGTGTCCTCACCTAGAAGGTTTTGTGGTCTGGGTTTGTGTCACCTGCATCCAGGGCCACGAGATTAGACTGGAGAAAGGCTTTAGGACGTACAATCTGTAGATACCAAGCAACGCTGTCTGATGAGTAGAGACAAACTCCCCATTAAATCAATACAGCACTGTCTCTGTTCCTACTGTTGTCTGTGCACAGAGAATACAGTCTCTGGGTGATGCCCACGTTTCCCAGGCAGCCTTCCAGTGATTCTTGAGATATACTTGCATCCCGAGATACCAGCTATGGTTTAGCTGTGGGACCCAGCTGATCACGCCCTTTCCCTGGCTCTCCTTTCGAAGGGTGATGCCACCTAGTCACTTGGAGAGCCTGTTCCTTACTGCTAAATCTGATAATAAGGTGCAGGCATAGGGCTGCTTCTCAGGGCTGCCCAACCTCCAGGTGTGAGTGTAAGTGGTAAGAACTACTTCCTCCAGATTATTGGAGGGCTTTGCCCCTACACTGCAAAACATGCAAAATTTTCAAAGTCTTCCATCCAAACAGCTTCTATAAACATTAAATGACAAACAATAGGAACAAAATCAGAGGCTCTCAGAGGACAAAACTACACTATTTCTCTCTACTTATTTCACTCTGCTTTTCAAAAATTCACCTCTTCTCAGTTTACAAAATAAATCTATAAATAGTTCAATGACTGCATGCAAATTCTGATGCATGCTACTGGAAAATATAAGGAAGAAAACAGCAATTGACAATTCTCTTTTGCATTGCTAAAAATTAGAGCTATTTTTCATTAAATTCATGTGACTGGCAAAAGACCCGACTCTTCCTGCATCGATTACTCTACTTTTTCACACCTGTGCATCCTCGTGACAAGGTAACTCTTCCACATGGTTTAAAAAAGGTCACTACCCTTTCCACCTTTTTGGCTACTGTTCTATGACATACAAGAGGACATTTAGCTACATAGTCACCAAAAACAAATGCAAACTGCAATAACATCAAAAAAAATCCAATAGTGATATTTAATGTCCCCAAACCCCAGAAGGCAGCACAACTCTAATTATGTCTCTCAACAATTATTCGTAATGAGTAATTTCTAAAAAAAAAAAAAAAAAGAGAGAGAGAGAGAGAAAGAAAACCTATAACGGGGGAACTAATTCTAAATGCAATCTACAATAAATGTATCCATGATCCAATTATAATGACTGCATTTTTGTCTAATTATGGTTGAAAAGCTAACATCGCCCAAAACTAAAGAATACTGAAATACTTAAAAGTGAATCTTTTCAGAGAAAATATTTTAATGACTATGTAATTTTTGTATTTGCTCAAATTCTTAAACGATACCGTTACACACTAAGGATAGAGATCTGTTTACCAAAACATGTATTTATATTAAAAATCGCTAGGTTAATCTTCATTAGTTGTCAGGAATGTAAAATTCATATTTAGAATATTGGTGTTTCATTTTGTATACTGCTCATCAGTTATTCATAGCAGAATTTGAGAGCAGGTGATAATGCAGGTATCAGTATTTCTCAAATGATATTGTTGAGATGTTTTCACCGGTTTTCTCCTATTTACTATCAAAAACCATCCATTGCTTGCACCTGCAGAAAGCAATTAGACACGACACAATATCTAGGAGCACTTTATCAGATAAGTACACAGTGACCAGAAAACAATTATTTATTTTTAAAGGTGTGTGATTAATTAGTTATGATTTACATGCTACCATACTGTTATTCCTATAACCTTCACTTTTAAATAGAGGTGTAGGGCATGAGGGCTGACACAGGCATTTGGTTTCGGTGAGTCATTAATACTGAAACGTCAGGGTTGGGGTAGAGCAAGGCCCTGAGTTCAATCCCCAGCAGCACCCCCCATCAAATCTTGAAATGTCATACCATACTTCTTGGCTTATGACTTGGCTTCCTAACAAACCCATTGTAAGTAGAAAATATCATAGAACAAAAATGAACTAAGTTCTCCTAACTTTCTAAACTTCAGAGTGTAAGCAGCACAGGACCCTACAGAGGATGTGTTATTTCCTTTTGTGATCTCCAGCCTGGGGGCTGCAGCTCACTAGCACTTCCCAGCATTATGAAAGAGTATTACATGGCAGGTCACCAGCTTGGGAAAAGATAGAAATCCAAAGTTTAATTTCTAAAGCATACTTACCACTTGTGCATTTTCATACAAATCACAATATCTTAAGTCAAACCAGTAAACCAGGGACCTTCCATGTTCTAGGAAAATCTGGTTAGTCTGATCAACTAAAATCAATTCCAATAGTCGACAAGTCAGCAGATGTCTCACTGAAGTGAGTTTTGAGTAGTCACAAAACACAAAAATATCAGCTTATGAAAGATACATTCCCATCAGTCTTGAAAAATCTCTATCCTCCTTCTAATAGTCTCAAATGATTTTGAGAATTACATGTTGATTTTTTTCTTACAACACTCATCAGGGTGGATTGAAATTGCCCTTTTTGTGATGCCTTCCGTTCTATTGTAAGCTTTCTGATAGAGAGGTATTAGACTTTTTTTTAATCCAAATCCTGTATCGAACTCATGGCAAAGTTTTATCTTCTCTCTCTAAAATATTAGTGTTCCAACTAACCACTGCAACTCTACCTCAAAGTCCCATCGCCTTTTGTTTGGCTTCTTATAGTGGCCATCTAAGTGGTCTTTCTGATTCTGTCCTGACCCTGCTACCCTGGGGAGCAGCCAGGAGAATGTTTCTCTCTTTTTTTTAATTTTTTGGGGGTGCTGGGGATCAAACTCAGGTCCCCGTGCTTGCTAGGCAAGTGCTCTACCACTGAGCTAAATCCCCAGCCCCTCAGGAGGATGTTTCTAAAACTTACATCCCCATCATTTTCATAACGAACTCAAGAAAGTTAATAATAAAGGTGAAACCTCCTACCCGCTTATTTTCCTAACATATTTATTTTCATTTTCCCCCAGCTCATACACTTTAGGGAAAATGATTTTTATTCTCTTTCTGGAATATTCTAAATTCATTCCCAATCTATGTTCTGTGCCGGGTTGCCCTTCTGCTTATAGTCTGTGCTCCTAGACCTTTGATTGATTGCCTCTCTCTAGTCACTCAGGTCTCAGTTCAAATACCAGCTTCCCAGGAGAGTTTTTCCAGACTCTCAGGAATATTTCCCGGCCTGTCCCAGTCACCCTCGTGCATATTCTCCTTTTTTTTTTAATAGCACATTCTGCTAGTAAAATTTTTCATATTTGTTTGTGTGTTTCTTTTCTTCTCACTTGAAGAGTAGCTCCTCAAGAACAGAAACTATACCCCGTACATTGCTGTCATTCTTCTGCCTAACAAATAGCAGGCATTTAATAGATATTTATAACTCGCTGACTGATTCCCAAAGCGTCTCTCATTAGCCTCTCTGATTCCAGTAGTTAACACCATACTAGACACATCGTAGGTACATAAAAATGTTCATTTATTAAATTAATGTTTTCCCCAAGAAGTAAACTTTGTACAATAACATAGTATTGTTACTTGAATTGTGTAAAATGTAGAATCTACAAACTTTCTTGAAATTTGTTTTTGAAATTTTGATCTAAATATGAATAAGGTGAAATCATTCATCTCAGGAAAAAAGCAATGATAATATGGTCCTGGGCAACAATAATAGGAAAACAACTGTCCGTAACTTATACACATAAAACATAACACATGACTGCATCCTTCTTTCCTTGTGTCATTCTACAGGAGAGGTGCCCTAAACAACGAAGTTTTCAAATCAAAAGTTACTGACTTTTATGCTGACAGACATGTAAAAAGGATGAACAAGAAACCAGAAAAATGTCATAACCTTCGCTGACCCCCTTTCATGTTCTATGGCACTTTGGTCTTTAAAAGATCTTTCATGTTTTCTTTCCATTTGAATTTTATTCTAGTCCTGATAAGGATGAACAAGTATTATTATTCTCTTTTGAGGAATGAGAAAATTGAACTTTTGAGGTTTTTTTTCCTCAAAGTTCAGTGGAATAGCTGAAAATTCATGTTGGTCTTCTAACCAAGAGCCTACAACTTTTTGGCTCTCAAAGGTTTCAATTTCATAGCTACATACCTGTTAGATGACACTGATTCTTGACCCATTAGCAGTTAAGGAAGACAGGGAGACTATTGGAAAAGAATTAGCAAAAAAGTAACCTAAGAACTCTTTGTTGTTACTGCTGTTGTATCCAGGTATCAGAGCTACTATTTTCATGTATTCGTGCTTCATGATTTATAAGTTTGTTTTTTTTTTTTTACCAAGAACATGTATTGGTACATTGTATACATAATGATCACATTCATCATGGTTATTTTGTACCTGTGCATGATGTATCTTGGTTTCCCCCCTCTTCTCAACCCCTTCTCTATTTACAGCAGGTTTATTTATATTTCCCACTCTTTCTCTTTCCTCTTTCTTTCCTTTTTCCCTTCCTTCTTCCCCCTCCTCCCTTTCTAGTTATCCCAGGAATACATTATGAAGTATTAATTATAATACTAGCAGTCAGTGCTGTAATTAAGGTCAACAACTATGGTGAGTTTTCTTTCCAGTCCTCTCTCTGAGTATTTTGTGATCTTAGACAATACTTTCTATTTCTCAAGTATCAGTGATATCCTCTACAAAGGAAAGAATGGGTGTAAATTATGCCAGTTTCCTAATATTATTGTGAAAATAAAATACAACCCTAACAAACAATGACTGTGTGCATTTCTTGGAGGAAGAAACGCGGGCACAGAAACACTGACAACTTGGCTTCAACCATGCGGCTTGTTAGTGTTTGTGGACTTCCCTGATCATCACAGCCCCTCATTTCGTACCTCTTTTTGTGATAGAATTTACCGGCAGGTCATTTCCTTGCATCTTTAATTGAGACATTGCTGGAACATATAGAAAGCAGCTCTGGTGGCTACATTATAAACGGGATTCAACTCGACCAGAATTAGTGATGAATCCTTCTGCTGAGAATAACTCCCTCCCCTATTCAGAAAGAGCCAAGAGCCTGCACTGGCTGTGGCTTCTCCAATAAGATGCTGCAGGATGCTGGCTGGCTGCCACCCGTTAAGCTATTGATATCTCCAAGTGTACGCAAAGGTAGAAGAAAGCTAGGAGAAAAGAAAGAGCAGAGGCTTTTGTGAAATGACAGATCCATTCAAACACTTAAAAAACAAAAATCCAGTTGTGAAAGAAAATTTGCTTCAAAGGTGTTTTATGGCCAAAAGATTCACTTCCCAGTCACCCTAGCTCTACGGAATGAAATTATGCTGCTCAAATTAAACATTTTTAATCCTCCCGAAACACCACTATTAAACTGATCTTAATTAACACATTTTCTATTAATTAAAATGATCTAAAATTCCAAATCCATCATGCAAGACACGACTAGAACTGCACTAAACACAGAATCTGCGTACTTCAGTGTCGGACACGTGACATGATCCCCTTTAAAACAATTAAGCGGCGACTGTGTGACTACATTTCCACACCGAGTTCTCATCTTAAGTCCAAGGCTGAAGTGTCTTCCCATCACAAAAGTGGGTAAAACCCTAGAATGCAGAAGGATAGAATGGGAATTAATGACTCTTTCTGTTGTTTTGATTTCCACAAATTTGATGACTTTGTGCAATTTGAATAATTGTGAGGTTCCAGCATGCTGATAAGGTTTGCCTACACCATTCATTTGCATGAAGTGCTGATCCATTAAAGCTCCTCTCTTTAAAGCAAATCATCATCAAGCACTCTGGCTCCTTCCCACCCTGCATCACCCAAGCTGAGGTCAGTACTAGCTGTCGCTATTTTAGAGAGTCTCATCATTGAGTTTCTGTCAGTCTTCTCCTCTGTCCTTTTTAGCCCGACCTAGTCTGCTCCCATATTTGGTTTATTCTTCACCACACTTTCTCTCTGACTACTAAACCTTTAACATTTTTTTTAGATTTTTATTGAAATTTATGAAAAATTATACAAACTTACAGGCCATTACACAAGCTTACAGACCGCAATACATTGTGCCTTTTGCTTATGACAGTGAGCAATGTAAACAACCACATAAATGAAGCAGTAAGTCACAACTACATAAAGTTACTAAAGTACCTAGCGTATGCGTCACTCATTTAAGTTTGGGTTATTAGGTCCTTATTTTTAAGATATCATTATTCCTCTGGATTCCCATTCCCCTCCCCCTCTGCCGTCTTCTTGTTCCCTTGAACCCTTTGTCTATTAGCTTTTATCTAACACTTTTTCTTTCTGTATCCCTCATTTACCATTTTCTTTTGTTTGTATTTTACCTCACTAAATGAGGGATGCAGTATTCCAGCTTGTGAGTCTGGTTTATCTTACTCAACATTATATTTTCCAGGTCCATCCATTTTCCTATGAATAACTCTAGTTTCTCATTCTTTATAACTGAATTCCATTATGTATAGATACTACATTTTGTCTATCCAGCTTATCTATTGATGGGTATAACATTTATTTCAAGAAAACCTTTTGGAAACAAGACCATTCGTAGAAGAAATTTATTAGCCCCATGATTACTGACTTACTGGCAGCACCAACCATATATGTATGTGACTAGATGGTGAACACTACTTTTTTAAAATAGAAGAAAATGGTTTTCTTCCTTTACTTATAAGAAAGCTATGCTGATTAATTTCATGTGTTGATCTAATAGGGCCAGAGTGGCCAGACATGGGACTAAATATTACTCTAGATGTTTCTGTTGAGAATATTTTGGGGTGAGATTAGCATTTAAGTGGGTGGACTTTGAGTAAAGCAGATTTCCCTTTACAATATGGGTGGGTCTTGTCCAGTCAACTGAAGACCTAAATAGAAAAAGACCAACTGAGCAAAAGGGAGCTCTCCCGCAGACACATTTGAGCACCGATTGTGACATCAGCTCTTTTCTGAATGTCCAGCCACACGACCTTTGGACTTAACTACAACTTTGGCTCTTCCCATGTCCCTGGAATGAGAGCCCATCCTGCAATGTATAGGCTTTTCAGCATCCATGATCTTCCAACTCAATACATATAAGTCTCTCTTTCTTACACTTTCCCTTTCTCTCGTCTCTTTCTTTCCATATACATATATATATTTTTATTAATCCATATATATGTATATACAGATGCACATACATGTACACTATGGGTTCAATATGGTTGGAGTGTTTTCTCCAGAGTTACATGTGGCTGGAATACTGGTCTCTAGTGTAGTGTTATTAATAACTTTAATAACTCCAGTGCCTGAAGAAACAATGAGAAAAGGTAAAAATCGTCTAAAACACTTTGTAAATGTGGGATTACTGGAAACCCAGAATGGAGACATGTCTGAAGAAACAATAGAAAATGTAAAAGTTTTAAAACTCCCACAGAAGTCTACCATACTGGCCAATGAAGAAGCAGCAACACAGTCCCTCAAATCAGATTCAGAAAAGAAAAAGAGAAAATCATGGCTGTTGCTGGGCCTCATACCAAAACAGCAAAAGCTAAAGAAGCACCAAGACTCCTGAAGAAACAGAAGCAGTATACAGAAGTCAGATAATAAAGAAGATGAAAGTGAAGGACCTAGTCCGTCCATGAAATGATGGCAGCTTTGAGGCTACTTTATTCTCTTCTCTAACTAATCTTGTCAGTGGAAACACTCTGAAGGCAATAAAAGAAGCAGCTTTACGAACATGACTGATATTCGACAAAAGTTTCAGACCTCTCCTGGAAGGCAGGGATCTTCTAGCAATGGGAAAATCATCACTGCCAAAACCTCTCACTTCTCGTCCCTGCAGCTGAAGCCACTGTGAAGTTAAAGCGTATGCACAGAAATGAAATAGGAGACCTTGCTCTCTCACTCACTAGTGAATTAGTCACACACACCTTTAATGCTGTTAAAAAGTTAATGATTTCCCGTGTTCAAACATAAGGGTGGATCACAGGAAGCAGTAACCAGATTTGGTGGGTGATGCGCAGAAATTTGCTCATGGAATTGACATCACTGTGGCCATAACAAGGCGACTCCAGAGTTTACACATAAACACCTACAGCGGCCGCTTCCTAATGAAGCTAAGCATATCTTGGATGTTGAGTTCATAAAGAAATGAAAGCAAATTATTAAATTACTGCCAAAGCTGATTGACCATGCTCTTCTCTGCCACCCAAATTGAAACACTTGATGACCTGGCAAGTATTTCTCTGCAAAAGGAGTCATTACGTGTTGGTGTTGATGATAAAGCTAACACAATGGTGGGTGATCCGAAGCAGGAATGTGTTATCTGTCTCTCTGAAAATAGATAACTTTTTCTCTGCACATTCCTTAAGAAGAACCAAGAGAAGAAACTGATGGTTTTTCCTATCATTCTGTAAGGCTATAACATACCATTATTGTCTGCTGAACTACACTGATTTGCCTGTCTTGGACGTTTTTGGGCAGAAGCAAAATCTACGTATGACCACATTCTTCCATTTCTGCAAAGGAGACGTGGGGATAGTGTGGACAGACGTGGTGGTAAGAGGGCTGCGTGTTCCTAAATTTGAGTGGATAACTCAGCATGAACCTCTGGAGGAACCTAAGGAATCTATTATGTGAGTAGAGCAGCCAAAGGCCTAAATGGAAGAGGCCACTGCACTCATTTTTGAGTTTCCTTCATTAATCAATGCAGTCCAACATTCCATTAAGTGAATTTGACTGTTCTTGGTCTAAAATTTCTGACATTCCATCTCACCTTTAAAAATTTCATTGAAAAGAACTAGTCTCTTCATAAGTCAGCCAGGGAAGCAAAAATGGGAAGCCTAGGATTCCCATTCTCTGAAACAGAATATTGATGTTTATAATGTACAGTTGCTTCAAAGTTGCTCTATCATTTGTTTTCAAGGAGGATGAACAGTAGTGAAGGCAAATATCAAGACAGACAAGGCAGCAGCGGGTTCCACGACCAGAAACCAAAGGCGCCAAGATGTCCCAACAGTGAGTTCTCACTTCAAAGCCACAGTTGTGGTTCTCTAACAAAAGATCTTTAGTAGTTTTTAGACTCGTTTTAGTCACTCTTGTGCTGATAAGATATTTTGATTTTAAATATCCCCTGGAAGAAAATGTATGTTATTGATTTAATATAAAGCTTGTTTAACCTCTTTTCGGTATATGAAAAAATTTTTGTGGCATGAATTGCTATACCAACTTACTACAATAAACGACTTAGCTTATAGGACACGTGATGGTCATGTGGAGATGAATTCTAGTTTATCTTTTGGTTTTGGTTTGTTTCTTGCACCTTCATGGTAGTTTGCAGCTCCCTCCGGGAAATGCCTCAGTATAAAGGTGCAGAGAGCTTTAGGAAACATCTAAGAAGTGCCTGAATGAGAAAGTATCACATTTATGTATTCTTGATGATAAAAAGCATGAAATAAGAGCTATTCATCCTGTTGTTGCAATAAAGCGCACTCAGCTGTCTTTAATCTATGGGAAGAGGGATGGAATTGAGATTATTGAACCTCAACAAAAGAGAAATGCTGTTTTCCATTTGGTAATTTAGCAAAGATCTTTTCTGTAGAAAATGAAGACTGGGGATATTCCCTGTTCCAATTTATTTCAGGGTGTTTTGGATTTCTGCGAGCCCTTCCACCCCTGCCGAGCACTCAGAAAAGAAGGACCACTATCAGCAGACTTAGAGCCAACCGTGAGGCAGCGCTCAGGCCGGACACATTCATGTTAGTTTCTTTGGGATTAGAAATTACCTTTGCCAGATCCATGACATACAAACCACTTTTGCACTGAGAACCCAAAATGAGCAGAGGTCAGAGAAGATAGCAGTCAGTGATTTCGTCAGACTGGCTTTTCACTGTAGGAGCACTTGATTTCCAGTGCTTTGTGTGCTGTATAACTATCAAATAGTTATGTTTTATAGCAATTCAAAAACGCAAAGTTACTAGCATCCTTTTACTCTTGTGCCATTTAATAGTCACATCGAATGTAGAGGACACAGTTGGATAAATAAGATCACAATAGGGAAGGAAAAGACCAATGGGCCATTTCTGTGCTTGACCACCGTCGCCCAGAAAAGTCCTTTTTCGGTTTTAAGACCTTGATATTGGTAGATTTCAAACTCTTGGTCTTTAAAAAAAGGTTCCTCTCTTTAATATTTTTCACTTGTTTCAGAGATAATTGTGTTTCAGAGAATACACAACGTCAAATGGAAGAATATTTGGTCACTAGATAGAAGTAATACTGCTGATGTTTTCATATATAGCCTCCCGGCTTTCAAGTACATCTTTATACTTTTTAGCTTTTTTATGAGGAGTGAATTCACCCTCTCCCCACTACTAGTAACCAGCTTGTTTCCTACTGTGCTCTTGTGCTGTTAAGTAATTACACCATAAAAAAGAATGTCTACATCAGTTACAACTAGAGAACCAGCAACTGGGGTGACTTGAAGATGTGGAATGCTCTCCTGAAAAATAGAGATTTCTTTTGTTTGTACATTTATTTTTGGTGCTGGGGACCGAACTCAGGGCCTTGTACTTTCTAGGCAAACACACTAACCAGTGAGCTAAGTCTCCAGCCCCCTAAAAAAGAGAGATTTTTGTGGTAAAAGTATATGATCAAGCAGGTTTGTGAGATGTGGAATGAAACCAATTTGATCATGATTTACATCAGAAGTTTACCATCAAAAAGGAAAATGATGATCTAAAAGCTGGCAGAGCTGGGGAGAATAATTCAAGTAGGCGCTAGCACACACAAAGGCCAAGGAGAACGCAGTAAGCAAGGGGATCCCTGTGGTTAGTTGAGTCTCTGCAGAACCTTTTTTTTTTTTTTTTTGTGGTGCTGAGGATCGAACTCAGGCCCTTGTGCTTACAAGGCAAGCACTCTAATCACTGAGCTAAATCCCCAGCACTGCAGAACCTTTCTTGAAAAGTCGGAGCATGCTTTTCTTTTCACAGACCCCTGAAGTGGCCTCCATTGCTCTTTGAATAGAAGCACTGTGGACTCTGACAACTCATAAGATCTACATTTTACCTACCTTCTGAATCTCTCCTCTCACTTAGTTTCCTTATTTTTGTCTTATTTCCTTCCAGGGACTTCAAGCTCATCCTCATCTCATTATCTTTGCACACCTGTCTTGTGTGGGCTTCCAACAGGTCATTTCCGTATTATCCCATTCTCATCACTCAAGTCTTCCCCAATCAAAAAAGATCTTTCTTACCCATCCTACCTGCAGAGGAACACCTTTGTGTCTTTCTCTAATACTTTACTCTGTTGCATTTTTTCTTTAGCAGATATCAGTATTTGATGTTCAAATTTATTTATTTTAGTTTCTTTCATCTAAGCATGATGATTTCAAATATTACACAAGTATAAATTTCTCTCTGTGTTTGCATATATATGGTACACATATTTTTCCAAGTTTTATACAGTTATAAAATTTGTAAACCTATATAATCTGATTTTTGGCACACTAACTTTGAGAACAGCTGCAAGGAGGGAGCAGCTGAACAATTACCTCGTCTTAGCCAGGGTTGGTCCAGACCCTGGGAACAAAGACCATAGACTGGACCTCTTGGATTTGGGGCTTTGTTATTGTTCTATCCAGGGTTAGATATTGATGGTATATTTCATCATGTGAATTTTCTAATAGTAATGACTTCTTTCTCTTGTGAGTCAACTAAGTAAGAGGGGAAACTATATATTAAAGAAGTTTCAGTTGAATATTTGCTTGTGTGTACTTGGAAAACATAACAAAGTGATGATTTCATGAAATTATGGGTTATGATCATACTATATTTAAAGGTATATCAACTTCACAAAGAAATTTAATACATAATCTTACAAATAATATGCAATGATATGCAAAAAAATCCATGAAATGGACACTTGATTCAAGAATATGAAACCCATTTGCCTCCCATGCCCTTTTGCTAAAAGACGTCCATATTTTGAAGTCATCCATTCAAACTTCAGACTGAAAGTTGTTTTGCCTTCTTCCCATAACTTGCTGCCCAAATGCTAGAAGTTTCTGGTTCCCATTGATTTCAACTTGGTACAAAGGGAAGAGTTTTAGATTTAGAGTCATTAAGTATGAACCACAGCTCTGCTACTTATTAGACATACAGTTTATAGAAAAACACTTAATTCCTCTGATTTGCAGCCCCCATGCTGGTGTGCGCAGAAGATCCATGTGCCTACTGAATCTGAGCTCAATTCATTACTCTGAGCCACCATAGCTGGCTCAAAGCCACCCTCCACGCCTGTGACTTTCCACTGCCTCTAACCCAGTCATTCTTTTTTATAATTTTATTTTAGTGGTGCATTTTAGATATACACAATGATAAAATTCATCATGGAGAATTTGTACCTGTACATACTATATCTTGCTGCTTCTTTTTTTCCCATTTCCCTCCCCTCCCTTCAACCCCTTCTACCTCCTTATTAATAAAAGCTTTAGACTCTGACACCTGTCAGAATTACCAAAAATTTGGGGAAATTTTCCTATACCTGTAAATTTTGATTCCCATAAATCAGTAGGGAGACCTGACAGTCCACATTTTAACAGGCGGCCTTGTTTTGGAAATGAATAGCCCGTATTAGGAAACACCCTTGTGTTGGCCATACCAGCATGAGTGCGACGAAACAAGACACGCATGTTTCCAATTATTATTGTTGTTACGGTACCTCTGGCTCAGTGGCCTTTCTGTCCTGCCCTCTCAGTCTCATACTTCATTTCTCCTACCTGTTTCATCTTAATAATCTTTTCCTTTCTATGGTGGTTTATTTTAGCCACACATGCTGGTCTCTCCAGCTCACCTTCACACCTTCAATTCTATGCTCACCTTTGCCATTCGGTCAACTTCATTAGACTCACAAGGGAAAGAAGATCATAGTATTGAGAAAGACTCGATATGAATTACACAATCCGCCTCTGACTCCGGGTAGAGAAGCAACAGACTCCTCGCATCCAGGACCTCCACGCCCCAGACTTTGCCCCCAAGGTCCGGACTCAACTTGGTTAAACCCGGTTCGTTGTTCGGCTGCCCCTTGAAGCTGTTCTCAAGGTTTCCATGACAAAAATCAGCAGTACACTTCTCGGAAAGCAGGGAAGGTTAATATTTGCTTTTAGAGGGCAAAATATAAGAGGAGAGAAACAGAGAAGAGTCATAATTAAGGCACTGGGAGAGTTTCTCTTTTCTTTCCCCATGACATAATCTAAAACTGATTGGGGACTACCTGACAAGGGCAGGTTCAGCTGCTGGGTTTTAAACAGTCATTATAACGCAGCACATAAAGAGGGGCTGAGAGAGCCTCTCTTCCGCCTCCCCTTTGTTGCAGCATGTTCTCCTCCCCCAAATCCTCCCAGAAAATCTGAGCACAAGCCGTTTATATGCATACATATCACGCTGAGGGCTGCGGAGTCACAAAACAGCCCAGGAAAACAACACCCAGCACACAATATGCTCATTGTTTTCATTGAGACATTGCTATTTGAAATGCATTCGTTTCTGCCTCTCATAAACACTCCCCCACAGTAGAAAAAAATAATAATAACAAATGCATTGTAAATAGAGGCCCAGACATCTTACACTTAAATTACAGTCACGTCAGCCCAGCCCTATCCCATCTTTCAATTATAGTCATTAATTGAGGATGTAACCCAGAAACAATTACATCCATGAAATTCTAATGAGTCTCCTGTAGTTAATATAAAAAGAAAACAATGGGAAATGCATGCTGATGCCGGAGTCTAATCCAATTCTGTCGATTAAAATAAAGGATAGCATTTTTGTAACATGTAAATTTGACTCTTTTCCTCTATCCAGTTTTCATTTCACAGGGAGTGACAGACCCTCTGCATAGATTTGCTTATCTAACAAGCTTATCAAGCTTCCCACTCTCAATTATGTCCAAAGCACATCTTGAAAACTCTCCAGTGGAGAATGTGTTCTGCTCAGAGATTCATCTTTCAGAGAGTCTCATATTTCCGTGTGAAATGTCCATTCTTTGTTTACCTGTCCGAGGTATGAATGTGTTTTGTATTTCTCTACCACAAAAGTAATTATATTAATAATGATTCTAAAAGAATATAGAAGCAGCTTCATTCTGAATCTTTTTACTGCTGGAATAAAGAATAAGAGGGCAGGAAATGAACAAAAGATTTTCACTCAAAATTGGAGACAAAGAAAACCCACAAACTTTACATTCTGTGCATACATTGTTGAGAGCAGTGAGACCAGTAGGGCCAGGTGGGATGTCCCCAAAGCAGCCATGAGGCAGCAGGAGAGAGCCTGGCAGGTGGTGACACTGCCAGGTCAACCCCAGACACCAATAGGGAGACAGCCCTGCAGAGAGGTCAAGGGCCCAAGGGCCAACAACAACGTTAAAGAGACCACTGGGGACCAGAGCAGGGGGAGAAGAAAGGCCTAAGAATTGCCCAGAGCAGTTCAAAGGAGATGTTATTTTTAGTGTCAGTAAAAATCCACTTTCTAAAACTGAGTGGGTCGCCTCAGAAAGCAAGACCTGTGTTTTTTCGTAGGAGCAGCCAACAGAGTAAGCAAGAGATACAGGGCTGGAGAGTCACATTCAGTTCTGAGAAGTAAAGAAAACACACCTAACATAGAAATGCTACACCTGGAAGGAAATATTTTTGAACACAGGACTAATTTTAAACAGAAATTTACTCTTTAATATTTTTTGTTCTCTAACAATCAGTAATGGCTAGCTGAGAACTCTGTCTTAAATTTGAGTCCACACCAATTCTGCTCAAGCTGTGCATTAGGGAGGTAAATCCCATCCACCCCACTCCACGTGAAGAACATTTTGCCATCATTTGTATATGAGGACCAAAAATAAATAAATAAAGAAATGGAAAAGATCAAAAAAAGAGCATGTAAGTAAAGCATGTGAAAATTACAGAGAAATTTTTTTGGCAAAAAAGGAATACTTCCTGAATTAAGATGTGTTGTGTATGTGTATCAATTCCCCATGATGAATTTAAACATTAGGGAAAGCAAACATGTACTAATAAAAAAATTTTAAATTTAAAAAGAAACACTAAAATTATCTTGCTGCATAGTAGGTAAAATTATAATCCAATATCCTGACAAAATTTTTAAAATAACATTGAATTATTTGCATCTGTAAAGGAAGATCACAAAGCAGAGTTTCAAGAGTTGAAGTAAGAGTCACACAACAAGAGGTAGTGGCAATGAAGAATGAATTTTGAGGCTCTGAAGAGGACAAGTGGTGGAATGGAAAACATGAAGAAGCAACTGATGAAGCAAGAAAGAAGACAAAGAAATAAGAGCGAAATAGACATAAAATAAAACACAAAAATAATCTGGTAAACGTATAACTGAAGAACCCAAGTAAGAAAAACAATGAGAGAGAATAGATATTTTTAAATCTCATTAAAAAAAGTCTGAGTTATATAACATAAATATATATATTGAACATGCACTAAGAAATATCAGCCTTAGTCAATGTCAAATTGTATCCTAATAAAATTATGAGCCATTAAAGGTAAAAATATTTTTGAGTGGCTAGACAAAAACAAGAAAAACAGGGTGACATCAGACTTTTTCTGAACCTTCAATGATGTGTAGAGCAGCATCTACAAAGTGATTAAAGACAGACAATAGGAGCCATAAAAAATTCAGAGTTAGTTATTTTAACATCAGAACAGATAGTGTTTTAAAAAAGACAGACACTTTATAATGGTGAACGGTGTAACTCATAAAGAAAATATTATAACAATGATTATCCTTACTTCAAATACCAAAATGCATGCTAAATGCTAAATAAAGGAGAAGACTATGACACGTGTCTTCTTTGCAGTTGCTCCGTTTTAATTAGTGGAAAACCACAGAGAGATTTCTGTTATTGTCATTAAAAGTGAGGATGTTCGCTACTACATTTGCTGATTATCTGTTTGTAAGCTGATGACTCGAGAGAATAAAAGAGGGTATGACAGAGCCTAATCGGGTTGTAGTATATCAATAGTTACAATACACGGAAATCAGAGTCCTTCCCGTTAGGAACAGAAGGAACTGGATGAATGGGGACAGAGTAATTGTGGTACTTCTTAATGTGTATATCTTTTTAAATATTATTTTTAAACTTTAAAGCCTGAAGATGTATTATCAAGTCAAAACACTATATTCATTGCATAACAACTTGCCTATAAGCAACATTAATTTAGGACTGTATTTCATTAACATATTAACTAGAAGGGATGAGATTTTCAACAATACATGTTCTTAAAAAGTAATCGCAGGAAGACTGTGGACATAACTCAGCACCCAAGCACTTGCCTAGCATTCATGAGACCCTGGGTTCCCCAACACTGCCCCCAAATGATGATAATAATAATCATCACAGGCATTTTGACAAAAGTAAAAGAAGGGAGAATAGTACAATAACCCACTTTCAATTATTATCACTATTTTTTGAGACAGGGTCTTGCTATGTAGTTCAGGCTGCCCTTGAACTCACTATGTAGCCCAGGCTGCTCTCGATCCTCCTACCTCACCCTCCTGAGTGCTGGGATTGCAGGCATGCACCACCATGCCTGTCCTTATCATCACTACTTATCAAATCATGTTAAGCAGCTTTTTCTCTATTTTCTTGTTTTAGTTGAACTATTTAATGTAAATATTTCAACTATGGTTTTCCATCTGCAACTCTTCATATATATATGGATACTCTTTATATAAGTATAAGGCAGTTATAGCACTTAATATTAACAATCATTTCTTAATGCCATTTTATAGTCGGTTCTCATGCAGGTTTCACTGATTGCATCTGCAATGGTCTTTTTTTAGCCCTGACACAACAGTATCTTATAATTGGTTATTTGAGTCACGATAAACTTCACGACTTCACATTATATTACATTTGTTTGCAGGGTCTCTTCTGTCTGCCTGTTCCTCTCTGATTCTTTGGACTCCTATGAATCCGTCTCCTACCGTGTGGTAGACTTAATATTGTGGTCAGCTTGAGTAGGAGTGCCCAGATGCACTGAGCTGGTGTGGTTCTGGGTGTAGAAGATCCGCCTGAGGTTTGTTGCTCATACCACATAAAGGAGAACAGGAGAACAGCTGAAGATGGGAGTTGGCTGTTTCCCAGGAGAAGCTCTGTTGCGGCTGGTTCTCCTGAAGGGAACTCAGCTGTTCTTGTTGCAGGAGGAGCTCGGGGCCTTGCTGTCATCAGCGATGGCTGCTGTTCGTTTGGGGGAGCTCTGGTCTTCATCTCTGCTGCGAGGATTATATCCTGATTCCACTAGAGATTTCTTCAACCTTTTAGTGCTGACACAGAGGTACATGGGACAGTGCTGTGGGCTCCCAGCCTTGATTGGACCTTTCAGATCTATCATATCAGGAGTATACACTCTCTGCCTGTTTTTAATCTAAACAATGTTAAAATTAGAATTTCCAGTTTTATCACCTCCATCCTTCTCTAATGATGCTTTCTGTCATCAAGCTTTAGTAGCTGTTGATGATCATTGCCTACCCTGGAATCCTTCCCCTTCCCCCTATAGATATACCAAGTTTTAAAAATCACTTTATTGAAGTCTAATTGATATAGAAAACCTATATTTGTTCAATTGTACTATTTAATAAGTTTGAACATAAGTCTTCATCCATGAACCATCAGCACAATCTCTGTCATAAACCTACCAATCAACTCCAAAATCTTCCTCCCACCCTCTTTACTTAATTGCACTATTATTTTTAAGTGATAAGAACACTTGCGTTAAGATCTGCCGTGTTAGCAATTTAAGGAAAGAATTCTGAATTGCTAGTAGAGCTCTCTAACATAACCATCTTATAGTAAGGAAACTTTAAACCACTTGATTTCTGGTGTTTCCCCACCCCTGGAAACTACCACTGAACTCTGCTTCTATGAGTCTGTTTTAGAGTCATCATATAACTGGTATTACTGGTATGATGCAGAGTTCGTCTTGTGTCTGGATTATTTCAGTTAACATAATATTCTCAAGTTTCACTTGTGTGGCAAATGTCAAGATTTCTTTTTGCAAAGGACAAATAATATTCCATGGTATGTAAACACCACATTTTATGTGGTCATCCAATAATAGATCTTTAAGTTGCTTCATGTCTTGGCTATTATGAATGCTGCCATATCTGCCATTTGGCATGGGAGCACCGATGTCTCTTTGAGATCTTGATTTCAATTCCTTTGTGTATATACCTAAAAATGGGATTGTTGGATCACTTGATGATCTACTTTTAATTTTTGATGACTCTCCATACTGTTTCATATAACAACTGTACCAAGTTACATCTCCACAAAGAGTGTACATATGAAAATTATCTTATTGTAGTTTTGATTGGCAATTCCCTTATTAGTGCTTTGTGTGCTCCTTTTCATATTCTAGTTAGCCATTTGTATGTCTTCCTTTTTAAATTTTATTTTAATGCTACATTTTAAATGTACATAGTGATAACATTCATCATAGGGGATTTGTACCTGTACATGATATGTCTTGTTGCTTCTTTTTTCCCATTCCCCTCCTCTCCCTTCACCCCCTCCTCCCTCTCTATTTACAAAATCTTTGTTTGCATTTTTCCCTTCCATTTCTTATTTCTCTTGTCCCTCTGTTCCTTTCTCCCTTCCCCTCCCTTGTTCCCTTTCCCATTTGGACATTTTCTTCCCTTTCCCAATATAATACATTTGTTTCTCTGGTGTGAGAAACTGCAAGTGTATGTCTTCTTTGGAGAAGTGTTTATTTAGTTCCTTTGTCCACTGTAATTTTTGTTGTTGTCGTTGTTCTTGTTTTGTTTTTTGCATTGAGTTCTTTGTTATTACTCCATTATCAGATACATGGTTTGAAAATATTTTGTTGAATTCTGTAGGCTGCATTTCATTTCATGGCTTGTTTTCTTTGCTGTGCAGAAAGCACCTCTTTAGTGCGTTGCCGTCCATTTGCCTGTTTCCGTGACTTGTGCTTTTAGTGTCGTACTCACAAAGTCATCACCAGGACTACCGTCAAGAAGTTTTTCCCAGGCTTTTTTCAAAGAGTTTTATCATTTCAAATGTTACATTTAAATCTTTAATCCATTTTACCGTGATTTTGTGGGTGGTGTAAGGATAAGGGTACAATTTCATTCTTCTGCAAATAGATAACAGATTCTCTAGCCGCCATTCTTTCCTCGCGGTGTATTCGTGGTATCCCTTTTGCATATCAAAGGGCTGTGTGTGTGCAGGCATTTATTTCTGGACACTATTCTGCTCCATGGGCCTACACATCTGTTTTGCAACAAGTCTTGCACTGTTTTATTAACTACAACTTTGTAATATATTTTGAAATCAAGATTACAGTATCTCTATCTTTGTTCTTTCTCCAAACTGATTTAGCACTCTGCCAACATTCTATGTTTTGTTTTGGTTTTTTGTTTTGTTTGGTTTGGTTTTTGTTGTTCTTGTTGTTGTTTTAATGCTGGGCAAGCACTCTACAGCTGAGCTAAATCCCCAACAACATTCTGTGATTTTCTATGAATTTTTGTATTGCTTTGTAGATTTTTGTTAAAAAAAAAAAATGCCATTAGGATTTTGATGATGTTTGCATTGAATCTGTATAGCACTTTGAGAAATACATTTATACATATTTATACAATTATTTAATCATATTTTCTTCTGTGTATATGAAATAAATTCTGCTGTAAAATTTTTCTTTAATAGTTTTGGTGAAATAAAATTCATGGTAAAAAGTCAAAATAAATTTGTCATTATTTTCTGTTACTTATTTATGTTTGGCCACCATCAATTAGTACTCTTTAGGGTCATTATGGACTCATAAAGGTTTGTATATTTAATTTACATTGGTGGATTATAAACAGTATTTTTCAGTAATAAAGATTCTCTTTTTTGGCCAGAAGGAGTCCTGTGTTTTTGGTATGACTTCATTAGTCTTTGAGAGCTTCCTTGTGCTTTAGAATAAGATGGCAAGACCAAAGTTCACCTTGCACGTTTATGCATTTCTTGATCCACATCTCATTAAAACCAGCCTTTAGTGGTTTAGTGGTTTAAGTGTTTTTAGATGCTTTTAAAGAGAAGTTGTTTTGGGGGTTTTTTTGTTTGTTTTTGTTTTTAGTTTTTTTGGGTTTTTTTGTGCTGGGCATCGAACTCAGGGCCTTGTGCTTACTAGGCAAGTATTCTAACCATTGACCTAAGTCCCCAGCCAAGAAGCTGTTTTACTACAAATTCACAAAAATTGTCATTGATTCTGGCTCTTTAAGTGGACTGAGCTAATAATATTTGAAAAAGGAAAAAAACTGAACAATTATGATAAATTCATGGTGCTATTGCCAGTTAACATTTCAAATTACAGACATAAATTAATTTCTTTGTCTAGATAATATTTCTATGTACTAAAAATAGAGTTTCCCCAAAATTTAGTAGTATATTCAAAGTAACAATAGTAGAATTAAAACAGGTCCTGAATTTGGTTAAATATTGTAAAATATATTGATTCTTTAGAATATGTCTCATGAGAATTACAAAGCAAAATAGATTATTTTAAATCCTATAAGTACTCTTATTCTTCATGTGGTTATTCACACATTTGATACAAAATTTGAATCATTTGTTTAATCTCTATTTCATTTTTAGTAATTAATTTGATTTAATTTTATAAAACATCAGAAAGTTCCAAGTGAAAACATAAAGCACTTGTACCACTAGAGAAATCTTATTTCCATTATGATTACTCCTTTTCTCATCTCTCGTCCCTCAGTGTGTGCTTTAAATAATGTTTTGCTTTTGGCTTTTCTGGGATTTTTTTTTTTTTTGGCTTAACCTAATACCTTGAAGTTACCTAATATCAGCATGTAGATCTTCCTCATTACATTTACAGAGTAATTAGTTCTATACAGTGTAAGCATATTAAAATTTATTGAATGAGTTCACTAGAGATTCACATTTTGGTTGCTTCTACACTTTTGCAATTTTAAATCATGTCACAAATAATATTCTTGTACATACATTATTTTGTATTTCTGCAACAATATCTTCAGGTAGGTTCCTAGAAGGAATTGCCAAATAAAAGAATAAAAACATTTATTTCTGGATATTTCTGAATACCCTTAAGATATTTTTCATTCTCAGCAACAATAAATGAAAGTGCCTGTTTCCCAAAAAAGTTTACAGTAAAAATGTTTGATCTTTGGTGGTCTGATAAGTGAAGAATGTTTTCTCACTGTGGTTTTGTGTGTGTGTGTGTGTGTGTATGCACTCAAGTTTGTCATTGAGAATAAATATAAGCTTCTCATGCATGTTTTGGGGCTGTTTGCATTGTTTCTCTTGAGTTATCAGTTATTGATATGTTTCCATTTTAAAGAAAATTTTATATAGTAGAGATTTTATTCTGCTGTTGTTATAATGTTTTCCAGTCTGTCATTAGTCATTATATTTGGCTTTTCAGCTTTTTTCTATCATGCAAAATCTTTTAAAACTATATTTGTTGTAAATTTTTAATTCTCAGAGAGCCATGGCAATTAGAGACTGAGAGAAACTGAAGCAAAAAATTGTTTCCAATATATTTGATAATCCAAACCCAGCTTCTTTAAACCATAATATTCATACTGTCCTATCATGTCTATGATAACAGAAGTTTTGTAGCATCACTGTTTACATATATCCTCAAGGCCCAAAAGCATGTATGGAGCAATAAACATTTGCCAAGTGAATCAATTAGAATCATTCTCTCAGTGTCTTATTTGTGTGAAAAGTGCAGTAGGAAATATTCTTTTTCAAGATCAGTCTGTCTATCTTGGTTTTTTAAAAAATCAGTAATTTCATTTTTACCACATTAGCAGGAGAGTAAGTAGGAGCTATCTTTATAGAGAGAAAAATGGAAAGCATCAGCTAGACTTTTCACGTGTGTGTGGAGCAACTTTGATTATCCATATTGACCCTAGAGAAGACGTCACCAACCAGGGACACCAGGGACACCAGGGACAGGTTTTGTGGAAGACAGTTTTTCTGTGTACTTGGGGTGGGGGATGTCAGGATAATTCAAAGGAGTGTGTAATTTAGAGCCCTCACAGGTGCGGTGCACAGTAAGGTTAGCACTCTTATGAGAACCTGATGCTGCTGCTGATCTGACAGGAGGTAGAGTTCGGGCAGTAATGCTAGTGATGGGGAGAGGCTCTAAATCCAGATGAAGCTCTACTCACTCAATGGATGCTCACTTCCAGCCCAGTTCTGACCCATGGTCTGGGGCTCGGGGAGCCCTGCGCAGGGCACTACTCACATATACACTAAAAGAAGCATGCACTTAATATCGGTTGCATAGCAGTAGATAACACCAATAAAATTGAGACTAATCTTAGCTTCATTAAGAGGGTATTGGATATTACACATTGTGTATCAGTTTGAAGTACAAGAAAGTTGTTTTAGTCACTTTCTTCTTTGCTGGCACACAACACCAACGCCCACAACTTAGAAAACAAAAGGTTTATTTTGACTCATATGTCATTCCATGGGTAGTGGAAGAAACAAAATGGCAGACAGGCAAGGCAGAAGAAAAGCTGTTCACAACACAGTGGTCAGGAAGCAGATAGAAAAACGAGGACCTTGGAGATGTACCCTTCCAGGTCGTGCCTCTAGCAACCTGCCTCACCCATCCAGGCCCCACCTCTGAACAGTAAGTCAGCTATAGTGGTCTCATGGTCTAATTCTCTTCCAAAAGCCCTGATTATGAGTGTGTGAGGCTCTTGTGGGGCATCTAGATATAAACCATATGAGAGCACTGTATAAATACCCTATGAAACACTTCAGTATATTTTAAAGTGAGAAAATAACCAATTAGCACAACAATGTATACAGTAAAATACCATTTATGCTTTTAAAAATATTTCCAATTCTAAACATAAAGGAATTCTGCCAAAAAATAGCAAAATCCAAACAAAATAACTTACTAAAAATGCTTTAAAACTAAAGAAAATCACCAAGGCAGAGAGCACTTCAGAGATCAAGATCTCAGAGAGAAGGAAAATGGAAATGGAAAGCTATTTGTCAATTCTAAAATGATGACCAAGAAACACAAAACTTGAGAACGTTCAGATATCTCAAGAGGTTGGGGAAGTAGCAGCTGGAGCTTAGAGAGTGCCAAGGAGGGAGGGCTCCTGTATAGGACCCTGGGTTTTTGAGGGGACCAGGAAGGGCTATCACCTGTGAGTGATGGTGAACTTGTGTAGACCAGACGTCACAAATACTAACAACTAATTCTACAATCTGGGAGTGGGCTGATAGAGCCACTCAACTGCAAATACATAATGATAAAGAAAAAAGAAACCAGTCAGAGTCCAGATAGATGTACAGATCCACAGAAGTCGAGGTCCACAGAGTGAACTTGGCGGAGAGGGGAAGCCATGGACCACGGAGGTCCAGAGGGCAAAACCCCAGCCCACAAAGGATGCATCTCAACCTTGAAACACACAGTGGACTTTAGCCTGCTGCATTTCAACTTACTGGTTACCAATGGTCCTTTCATTCTTCTCAATTTCTCCCTCTTGAGATGTTATTGTCAATCATGGGACTTCATGCATCATTATATTTTGGTTAATTTGTTTTTAAATTTCACACATCTACAGATGGAAAGAATTTTTCCTTACAATAGATAATGCCTACAATCTCTGTTCTACCTGATTTCCATGTTGAGTTTTAGGCTTTCAGGCTGAAGATACCTAGAAGAGATTTCAAACTTAGAGTGGATGCTGTGATAGATGGAAACTTTGGGAGAGATTGAGATGAGAGGACTGTATTCAGTACTTCCATGATTGGGCAAGAAAATCTGGGGAGAGAGTAGACTGTTATTTGTTGAATTGTGCCCCCAAAATTCACACTCATATTCTCCTTTTCTTTTCATATCCACTCCATTTGCGATCTCCTCAATCCTTCAGGGTTTACAGCACACATACAATGAGGACTTTCAGTGGCTACTTTCCAAACCAGGCTTCTACCCTGAACTTCAGAAATGTAGCTATAGGCACCTACTCAAAATCCTCACCTCTTCAAAACAGTTGCCTAATTCTTATTTACCCCTTTCAGCTTTCACAGTTAATGGTGACTCTATTTTTCCAGTAGCTCTGTGTTAAAATTTTAAAAAGGGCCATTTTCGTCTTTACTGGAACACAATACTGATACTCACAATTTAGAGAACAAGAGGTTTATTTTGGCTCATGCTTCACTCCATGGTTAGTTCAGTTCACAGAAGAGGGAGCTCTGTGCTTTCCACACACACATTTAATGTCCCAATAAGCATACTTAGTGTATTTTCAAACAGTTTCTGAATTTATCTGCTTTTCCCAATCTCCAATGCACCATCCTAGTCCAAGAGCACACAGTCTTTTACTTGATGTACTGTAAAAACCTTCTGGTTCTGTTTCCCTGTTGCATATTCTCAGGACACTAACTAATGTAATTGTGTTAAAATGTTGATCAGATAATCCCATTACCTTGAATTGGCTTCCTGTTTTGTTACAAGCGAAAGCTGAACTCACTCCACTGGATGATGAGGCCTTGCACAATCCATACCTCTCTGATCTGTCTTCGGGGTTATTCTCCTTGGGCACTGGCTTCTGAAGAGACTGGCCCCCTTAACACCTCTGGGATGCTGTAGGTAGTGAGCATTCCTCTTAGGTAGCTTTCCAATTGTCTCTCACTCTAAATGGCTGTCCTTCTCAAACACAGGGGCAAATTCACCCCTTTATTGCTTTAGAGCTTCATTCCAAACCCGCCACGCCACATACGTGAGTTTCAGGAAACATGCACCACCAAACCTTGAATTTCATCTCTCTGAACTATTTTCTACTTAAATTATCCTACATGAATTTAACCTACTACATGTTTATTCCTTTTGATTATCATTGTTTTGTACAGAGAGACAGAGAGGAAGAGAGATTTCTAAGTGTGGTGGAAAGAGATGTTTCTGTTCATAGTTTACTGCTATCTGTATTTTCAGTGAATGAAATAGGTAGAGAAAACAAAGTATAAATTAATCTTTTTTCTGGGAAGTCCTATTATATCCAAGAGTTCTTATTCTACACTTGATTTTAGCCAAAATGCCGAGAAGCAATTAAGCACTCTTGTTCCATCACCCTTCCTAGCATTAAAACCCTCTCATTTCACATTTGTTGTATAACTGGTAAATTCATATTTCAAAGGTCATAAACTAATCACAGTGATAAACAACAAAAAAACTTACCCAAATTAATAAAAAATAGTGTTGAACAATGAAAATAATTGACATTTGTTTTGAGTGCTGACTAAGCACCAGATGCTATTCTAAGTACAATGTAAGAGTCAATTTACCAAATCCCCACAAAATCCTCAGGCAAGGTCATATAATTATTACATAGTAAAATATAAATTCAAATACAAAGAAACCAGTGGATTTAACAAAATCCCTCTACTACCTCTCTATTTTTTACGTTACAGAAGTATTATTAGTCTTATCTTAAATATGAGGAAATTGAGGCCCTAGGACATTAAAAAACAAACAAAAAATGTGTTAGGCTAATAAATACAACCAAAGCTAAAACCAGACTTAGAACCACAAGGTATAGCAACTGTCACTACATTATCCTTTAGAAAAAGACGTTGTACTGTGCTTTAGGACTAGATAACTTCATATCTCTATCTCTCTCTCTCTCTCTCTCTCTCTCTCTCTCTCTCTGTCTCTCTCTCTCTCTCTCTGTCTATTCATCCAGATAGCCATCATCTATTCATTGAGCACCTATTATGACAACAGTCTCTACACTTGTTCTTGAGAATCCAAATGCAGAAAGAATAGACATAATCCTCTCTCATGAAGCTATATAATTTAGGGAAAATAATATTTGAGTATGCTTGGAAATCAAGAAAATGACAACCATTCCAAGCTGTTTATCATGGTAACATAGTTTGGTGCCCAAGAGACTCATTTCAAATTTATAAAGGTCCCACGAGTTTTATTTTTTATATAACCACTTACATTAATAGCACACTTTCCCCAATATTAATTGTTTTTCTGATACTTACAGGTCAAGGCTTATCCTTCACAGACAGCAAGACACTAACTAGCAAAAACAATACATCCGTTTATTTCTGGGTAAGAACATTCCTAACTGAAAACAACAGTCAACTTCTGAGAAATTGCATTTTCAAGCGCTCAGTACATCTATTTTCAGAACATTTTCACTCATGGAAAAATTAGCTGCTTTTCTTTAGTAACCTCTGAGAATGGACATTATAAATATAGCAGAATGACGCTAGGGATTTTTATGAAAAGAAAAACAAATAAACAACTTCCCTTCAGCTGAGAGTACCAGTAAGTAAACAATCCACATAAAACCACGTGCAATTACAGCTCTTCAGATATTCTGGAACTCTTCTAAATACTTATGCTCTCGCAAGGGTCAGGAGGAGAACAGAAATTGCACATGCTCACCTCCCGCATCACCGCAGCAAGGCGGTGTTAGCGCTAACACTGTCCTGTTGTTGGTGAAATGAGGAGCGGCACCATCTGTCATCAGTAATGCTGTCAAGAAGATTTGGAAAGCGCTCGAGCTGGTTTTGGCAGTGTGCTCTCTGTTAAAATATTGTTGGAGGCAAACCTGGGAAGTCCTGATTCATTTAAAGGAGACACAAATGTCTCAGCACACGGACAGCCCGAGACTGCCATGGTACAGTGTTTTATTTAGCAGAGGCACAGATTTCAGCACAAGTCAATAAAGAAAGGAAGCGGTGCCATGTTTGTATATTCCAGCCCGTACGCTCCGCGCTAGGGCACTCCCGGGCACTCTGCGGAGATGGCGCCGGGAAGCGGCAGCCGCTGGGCATATTAGGGAGAGCCCCTCCTGCCGTGAAGGGGAAACCGGAGCATCAGAGCGATGAGAGGGAAGGTCTGGGGAGAGATTCGGCTCACAGTTCTATGTGCTTTGGTGAAATCACGCCACTTTGGACACAGAGGTGTTAATATCAGGTCAGAGGAAGAGAGAAACCTTGAGATTGATATGGAGTGGGATTAAAAAGCAAGTACATGAATGATGAAAAGTCTAATTAAATGTGAGACGTGGGTCATTTTTAATAAGGGCCCGAAGAACCATGGGAACATCTCTCTAAAAAGTGGCCAAATGATCTCTCCGTAGGTACCAGACAACCACAGATCCAATGGACTCTGCTTCCCGAAGCCAACCTCAGTTTGTCTCTCAGATAACTTGGAAGCTGTGAAAATTTACCAGATGCTTCTACACTAGTCAGCAAGTTTAAGAAGCCCCCGAGCATAAGGGTGTCAAACTAAACTGAGGTGTACAAGCAGAAGCGCTGACAAGGAGGGCTGAAATTAATCTGTGGTTGCCATATTGTATCAATGGGGTGTAATGATAAAGCCATTTTTATTAAAATAGTAGAGTCTTGTTTTGGTGGAAAAGATAAGGTGTGAAAAAACCTGAGAATTTCCCTCTATTCAAAATAGCTTTGTAAGAAATGATTTAGACATAAGAAAATAATTTGAATGGACGGGAAGAACCCTGGCATTAAAGAAAACAAACAGCAAAGAAAAAAAGGTTTTTTGGTTAATTTAGGCAAGACTATGTCTCATTTTTTTCTGTCTATAAAATAAAGATCATGATAGTAATTTCACAGGCCTGTCATAAGAATAGCCTGTGAGAAGTTAAAAAAAAAAAAAAGGGACAAATATTTAATGCAATGTCAAATCAAGTTAACATTTAATTTGAATTTTTTAAAATAGCAATACACACACATATACATGTGGATGTACATATATAAGTAATGATTACCCTTTAGATGTGGCATCTTTCTTCTGGAATGTTCAAGAAAGAGATAAACACTCATTAATCTGTATTGATTTAGTGAAGCCTGTGTGGAAGATGAAAGATGACTTAAATGACTTCAGGAATTTGGGATCCTCTAGTTTATATGGCTTTTTATTCAATTTATCATTTACACTTATACATCACTTAGATAGTTATGAATATATGTAGGTGAAGTGTAGGCTTATTTCTTCAACCATTAGCTAATCAGAAATTATTTTGCCACTGATAAAAAAAATGAGAATTGTTTCATGTGCATCTTTAAACTTTCTTTGATGGCCAAACTATTAGTAACGATCTAAAGAGAGAACTGTATGAGAGGAGATAGATAGTGTCTCCATTATCAATTTCAGATACTCAAAGGAGAAGAAAAATAACATTTGCTCTCAACATTAGTATGAGTTTTGAGAACCTGATACTTAATTAAAAAGAAGCAGAAAGAATTTTAAACCACCAGTAGAAAACAGACAAGATAAGAAAAAAGCATCCTGGCTTCATGAGACACAAAACATACACACTCACATGCCCACAATCCTTCCCTTCCCAACTGGTTCCTCTTCTTTTAACGCGATTCTGATAAACCTTCTGAAATAATGAGTGGAGAATGTATTAAGAAATAAAAATTGAGGGTTGGGGATTTAGCTCAGTGGTTAAAGTGCTTGTCTTGCAAGCACAAGGACCTGAGTTTGATCCCCAGCACCAAAAAAAAAAAAACAAAAAAAGAAATAAAAATTGATTTTAATTTGGTTTTTGATGAGGGTTGAAATACACACAGGCTCACAAAATAAATCACGAATCCATGCTACTACAGATCACATGATCTGGCACTGTCAAACTAAATGCAATTTGTTTCGAGATATTTTTTGAGCCACAGTCTTCTTTCAGAAGTAAAGAAACCAGTTTTCTCAAATCATTTGTGTGTTCACATATTTAATAGCTAAAAACCAGGCTCTAGCAAGACCATGACAGGGAAGACTATTTAACAGACTCAAAAACATTTTTATTCCCTTAAAGAATTACTTAATATCGTCTGTCTTGGGTAGCTTTAGTTAATGCAAATCTTTTATTTTTACCAGAATATTTGAATTTCAACATTTTTATATGCTAGAATCAGACACAGTTTGTTTAAACAAAGTGCAACCAAAAAACAAAAATCACTCTGGGAATATCCATGTAATACCACTACATTAAGCAATATAAATTATCCAAAAATCTCTAATAATTGAATTTCACAGTACTGAACATATTATTTGTGTCAATTTTCAGACTGTAGGAGCTGAATACAAGCAAACATAATCTGTAATTTTCTCAGAAGTGGTTCAACAAAGGGAAAAGAGTGAACTGAAGCAAATAGGCAAAGAAAGGACATTTCACAGACATGACAACTAATGTTCAATGAGCCCTTATTATGTGCAAGGCGCCATTTGGAGCATTTTGCATGTTTCACTGATGTGATCCTCACAACAGCAATTATACCAGGTGGGCTCATAAACCCCAATCAAAAAAGAAATCACAGAAAAGGGTAAGTAACTTGATCAAGGTCATCTCACTGAACCAGACTCAGGGGTGACATAAGTGGTACTGGGCCACAAACACACTCTCATAAACATATCCAAATTCAAGCTCACACATTTTAATCATAACTTGTTATGCACTAGTGCATTTTAGAAGCTTTTGTGCAGAGAGAGAATCAATAAAATATTTAAGGCCAAAAGAGACAGGATGATGGAGGCAAGAGAACCACTCTGGAGAGAGGATGGCTTGAACCAAGACAGTAAAATCGAGACGAAAGGTTTAATGGTAAATTTTTAAATTAAAACTAGCATATTTCAATATGTGTCACTTATAAGGAAGAGGAACCTTTTCATTCAACGTTGTCTGAGTACTTACTACGTGTTTGGCATTCTGTCAAAATAACTACACTCTAAAGATGAATGAGAAATTATTAACAAATAATTATAAGGTGTGCTAAATGTAACAATGGTAAAGAATACATGACACAAACAGGGCAGAGAAGAGTCAAAAAGGTACACACAAACTACGTGACACACGGACTGGATCCACACGACGGATGAAGAGACGACCAATACCACAAGGAGTACACGGTGGATAAGGACGTTCCGAGCAGAGGGGAAGATTCCAGACAATTGTTTTCGGGAGTCACAAGCAATCAGCAGTATAAAAGTGTGTAGGAGGCGTATGATAAAGGAAGTGACACTGGATGGAAAGAGCCATGTGGGTGTTTAAGAGAAAGATATTAATCAGAGCCATGGAGAGTTCTGAGAGTTATGCCAGAGCATAGAAGACGACTCGGTGGGGAAAACTAGTTGGGAGATACATTAGTTTGCTAGAGTTAATATAAAACATAACCATGAACTCGATGACTTAAAACAATAGACATTTAACCTAGGTATCTGGGGCCCACACCCCCTAAAGGTTCTGGGGTGGAGTTTTCTCTCTCTGTCCAGCTTCTGGTGGTCGCTGGCATTCCTGGGCTTGTGGCTGCCGCACTCCAACCTCTAGCTCACCATCACGTGATCTCTTTCCTGTGTGCATCTCTGTGTGTTTGTCTGTCTTACAGGAGCCTCTCAATTGATGTTGGTCCACCTGAATCCACTCTGACCTCATGTCAATTCTTATTTTAAGAACATCTGCAAATGTTCTTAATTTAAGAACATTTTAAGAACATATACCTAAGAGTATGTTCTCAAGGAACATCCATTTATATATGAATGACTCTAGTTTGTCCTTTTTTATGGCAGTGTAGTACTCCATTGTGTAGAAAAACCACATCTTCTTCAGCCATTCGTTGGTTGTTAGGCATTTAGGTTGTTTCCAAGACTTAGCTATTACAAATTGTGTTGCTATGAACATGGTGGTGCATACGTCATTATGGGATGACGATTTTAATTCTTTCGGGAAGATCCCCAGTGGGGGAATAGCTGGGTCAAATGGAACCTCCAGTTCTAGTTTTTTGAGGAATCTCCATACTGATTTCCACAGTGGCTGGACCAGTCTACATTCCCACCAACAGTGGAGGAGGGTTCCTTTTTCCCCACAGCACCGCCAGCATTTGTTATTGGTTGATTTTTCCATATACGCGGTTCTTTCTGGAGTGAGGTGGAATCTTAACGTTGTTTTGATTTGCATCTCTCGAATGACTAGTGATGTTGAGCATTTCTTCATATATTTATTTGCCATTTTTATTTCTTCGTCTGAGAAATGTTTATTCATTTCAGATGCCCATTTTTGGATTGGGTCTTTAAATTTGAGAGGTTTAATTTTTTTGAGTTCTTTGTATATTCTAGATGTTAGACCTTTGTCTGATGGATAGCTAGCAAAAATTTTTTTCCCAGTCTGTGGGTTTTCGCCCTACTCTATTGGTGATTTCTTTTGCTGTGCAAAAACTTTTTAATAGCATGTGGTCCCAATGTATGTAGAATGTACCAATACATGTTCTTGGTTTAAAATAAAATGAAATAAAATAAAATAAAAAAGAACATATACCTAAATGAGGTCAAATTTTGAGGTTCTGGTTGATATACATCTTTGTAAAACAGTATTTAACCCTTTCCAGAAGCTACTGGAAGAACACATAAGCAGGGGATGATAAAACCTCAGATAAAACAGGGCGAAGGTCATAAAACAGTAGCAGTAGTTCATGGCAAAACAAAATCATCGCTGGCCAAAATGGAGGAAGAAATGCCATTAGGATTTGAGGACAACTCTAATGTTTCAGGCTGGAGAAACCACATGAAGTTTGGTGCCACTGGTTAGGCTACAGTTCATAAAAGTAACAACAAATATCGGAGATGGTTTCAGATGTGTGAATGGTACAGAATGGTTCAGTTTTACACACGCTAAGATGCTCTGAGTGAGGCTATCCTCAAGGGCAAAGAAAATGTTTTAAAATGATGTGGATGATTGGGTGGGTGGTAATGCCAATAACTACGGTAAGATGACAATAGACCTTTTTCGGAAAAAGAAGTTAGTTTGGAAATTTTAAGTTTAAAGGGTATACAAGGGAAGAAATAAGGCACAATACAGGAAATATCCACTTTGTGTTCAGAAGAGCCAATGATGTTTAGCAACTTGATGGCAGGGAGCATGCATAGTAAAGAAAAGTAGGACATGGAGAAAGGAATGATCGGAGAATAGTGTCAGCAATATTAAGAAAGGAATTTTCATAAGGGAATTGGAGGTAGTATTAAAGATTTGAAAAAAGACAAGAACTGGAATATTTCACTGCCTCTTATTAGAGATTGCCACTTGCCTCCAACAAAGTGGCGGAACTGCAGTGGTGGGCCCAGGCTAGGGCAGGTGAGGAATAAACAAAGACTCAGGGAATAGAGACCCAGAGTGACTTCCAGGGAGAATAAGCTGCTGAAACAATTTGTATAAGATTCGAAAACAGACCTACTTAAGTATATGCGAGAAGAAAAGGCTAGAGCTGCAAGTATTACCAATAAAAATCAACAACATATTAACAGGTTTACTTACTAGTACCAGTCCCAGTAAAGAACTTACATTTATCTGGCTAATTGTCACAGAAATCCTCTGCTAACACATGTCTCCTATATAAGGAAATAAAGGAACAGAGAGCTAAGTTTACTTGGTCAAAGTCACACAACTATGTAGAAGAAGCAGAATTAGAAATGAGTCTAACTCCAGAGGTTGCTCACAAGAGTCTTATCATTTTAGCTTTTACGTTTATGTGGGGGGATTATGAGTGGTGTTTATATCTCTCCCTATAGCTCTTAAACATTTTGTCCAATTTTCTATATTCATTTTACGATAAAAATTCAAGTAATACATACTTAAAGAAACTGGGGCTAAAATGTGCATATCTTTCAAAGATATGGAGGGAAGAGAGGATGGTGCAGTATTTTGATGCATGAATAACATTAAAGAAAAGTTTCCTGTTTTTTAACTTTTCCTAAGGCTGGCATATCATTTGAAGGCTACGGATACAGAGCCAATGGAGAAAAAGAAATCAACGGCACAGGAAAGAAAAATATAAATGAGTATTGGTACTCAGATAATAGTGTTTTCTGCAGGCCAATGTGGAAGAATGTCTGGGCTTCGTGGTAGAGTGTTAGGGATCACACCAAGAGAAAAGAATTAGTCAGCATGGCGGCATGCCCCGGTGAGCCCAGCACCCGGGGGGCCTGTGGCGGGAAGATCGTGAGCGCACCTGTGCCTGGTAACTTAGCTAGTTAGCGAGAGCATCCCTCAAAATAAAACACAGCTGAGGATGCAGTGCACAGCAAAGGCCCTGAGTTCAATCCCCAGCACCTGAAAAAAAAAAAAGTAAGTTATTCTACAGACAAATTTTGAAGTAGAGGGTGTAGGAATCGAGAAAATCTGTGGTTTTTCCTATCTATTTTCTTCAGTGGGCATAGTCAGTTGTAGGATCTTCTGATAAAACTGCCGGAAGGGGAGTAATGATATGATTGAAGGTGAACAAGAGGTAAAATGTGGAAAGCTCAGGCGAAGGACAGTACATTTGTTCCATCACCGGTCACGCTCAGCCAGGCAGCCCTTCTGACCTATGAGTTCCCTCAGAAAAGAAATCCTGTCCTTTCCACTTCTCAAGCTGAAAGCTCGAAGTGCGACCTAGAGCAAGGTAGTTCTAGAATGACGAAACTGGATCAGTCCACTTCGGTCTCATTTCACTGCCACCAGCACATCTAGAAACCTGAGAGGCCCAGAACCATGTATGGTGCGAAGTTGACTGGACATGGTGTAAGCCATGACTTCAAATATCTCTATTCTTTTGTGCATATGATGTTGAAAAACTAATTTGATGATTACAGCAGGAATGAAGTAGAGGGCCCAGGGATCAGGGAACACTGGCCAAATTTCATTCTTCATTCCTTTAACTAAATAAGTGAAATCATTTTCGGATTGGGAACTTGGGGAAGGAAGTTTAAGTAGGGAAATGGAACTTGGCATACTGAACTGGAAAGCTGAGTTTCTTTAGAAGGCAAATACAAAGTCAAAAATCTACTTCAATTTATACTTAAATTATGTAAAGCACGATTTTCTAAGTGATGTAGAATTCCACACATTAATTAATTTTATTTTCATAGTGGTAGGGATTGAACCCAGGGCTACAATGCAATGAGCAATGAGCTACATTCCTACCTCCTCCCTTTTAATTTTTTATTTGCAGGTCTGGCCTAAATTGCTAAGTTATTCAGCCTGGGCTTGAACTCGTGATCCTGCTGCCTCAATCTCCTGCAGTTTGGGGATTATAGGTACATGCCACAAATCTCAGCTGCATAAAGATTTTTATTAGCCTACGACCATAAAAAGCTTTCTGCAAAAGGCTTATTAAGTTAGACTTATTTGAACATGTAAGCATGGTTCCCTGCTAAATTATAAGCCTTCAAGGAACACGCTAGGAAAGACATTACAATCAACAGTGGAGCTTTAAGCGTTTGTCACAAGGTATCTTCAGGGCTGGGGGCTGCTAGTCCCCAAGAGGTTTGAGAGAAAACAAGAACTTCCCGAACACGCCATGCCTCTTTATCAGACACCTATGATTCAGCCTCCAAAAATCAATTACATTTTGAAACTTGCAATCTTCCTCAGGAAAAAAAAAAAAGATAAATACTTTCCATGACAATGTAGAGAAACAGAGACCTGGGCCATTGATTTATTACGCCTTTCTCTTCCCACCAAGCTGGGAATAGGCGGTACTGACAATGGAGAGCTTAACTTTGGAAATGTACCTATTTCCCAACTGTCACATTTGTTTCCTGCCTGGTCCTAAACTGTGTGACCAGTCATAAAAGTTACCGTCAACTCATCCTAAATAACTAATGCTGAGAACATTTATTGTACTCGGATCCTTAAATTATGAAAATGACAAGTACATAACATTTTCTACGCAAGTGATCCAGTGATTTACTTAGTGAGCGTCCCGAGCTAGGAAGCACCGAATGAGTTCAACTGCTGAGTTACACACATCAAAATTTAATGAAGCTTCTGACCTTACGTCCCTGTGGTTTCATTGATTAGAGACGTCACGGGTGGACCACGTCATTCTCAGGAGTACTGTGTAACTGTCAAACCTGAGCAGTCTCTCTATATATTTTTGTCAGAGTGTTCAAGTCTCATTAGAGTAGTATATTACAGCTGTGCTAATCTTTTTCTAAGAAATGAACTTTGAAAACTGCACATTTTTACCGTGACTTCTAGAGTTACCATGGCAGCTTCATTATAATACACAGAGACGAACATTATCACAGCTATTCCTGATCTATCCAGGATTGTCAGGAAATGAGAATTCCGCATACAGTACGTTCTGTAGAGCTCATAAAACGCAAGATTGAGTGCTGAGACTTTCAGTTTAGCAGTTTTAAATGAAAAGCTTTCTATCATGCACCACACACATCTCTGTTTCCTTAGATGTATTCTTGATGACTTGGGGCTCCTGTCATCAGTAGCTTATTGTATTTAGAGGTACATACAGTGCTGTTTGATTTCTTTAGTCTTCTTTTTCATCTCAGTTTGCCAGCTGCTATGTGGCTGAAGGCACTAAGAATCATTTCAGGCACCGAGAGAGTGGTTTTTACCTCTCACTTCCCGGTGAGGATGGATTCAGACAGACGTTCAATCCAGACAGTTCGTGGCCCTTGCTGGGTTATTCTCAGTCAGAAATGGCAAGGCGCTGACATGGAATCGGTTCATTACTGGGCCATATTCCTAGTGACCTGGGATTGATATTTTTCTACTGGCTTCCTAACTCTCGTAATATGAGATAAATTCTCCTTGCCTACCCCTTAAGCTTACCATGCCCAGATGGCCTATTCTTTACCTTCCCTGGACTGAGTTCCTTAAGTGGTCCCTTATGCAGACATTTCTAGGACGGTGAACCAAGAGCCAGGACTCAAAACACACATGGTACCTAAGATTTCAGCTTCTACTTAGCCTCCACAAACCTTGCTTTTGTCATCTCTAAAACAGTACAAAGACGAAACAAGACTATGTATGTATAACTCACAGAAAGAAGTCAGTAAGTGAAAACAGCCATGTGTGGAACTTGATAGAGATTGTAGATAAAAGGACTAATAAAAAGTCTTCTGGTAAAGGTTATTTTAGGGTCTTGGAGTATTGTTTTATTGTACTGAGCTACCGCGAAGTGATTATTCAGAGGCCTTTGTGGCATAATTTTGTGTTTGATTGTATTCTATAAAATCTGCTAGTGAGAAATCAGTGTGGCCCAGCCTATAAATAACCCTATCATGAAATCAGAGGTGGTAGGTATCTACCATAACGTACTGGCCACAAACTGTGGGGGGCTTAATAAAGTTTGTGACTTCAGCCTTAGATCCAAGGTCAATTCTTGCCTGAATCACTAATACACTTCTAATATTGGAATTGACTCTGATCTTTTCCGATCTCTTAAATCTCCTGTCTTTGTATCTCTAAAGTAAGGATACTACGTAATGCTTCCTCCCAGGATCAGAAAAAATAATGAAGTTTTGTACATCATACGTACATAATAAAGTTATTGTTATGGATTTAATTTCTAAATGTAATTACATTTAGACTAGAGAGTTCATTTTCAGGAGCAACTGAAAAAAAATCTGAGTTTTCATCTGGTTGAGTATATAAAATTATATAGTGTGGTTCCTCACTATTGCTTAAGCAATGGATCATGAAATGTTTTGTAAGTTAGAAGAACATTTCTCACGCCTGCTGTTCCCTTAGAAAAATAACTACACAAAGAGATTGATCTTTGTCATCTAGTCAAAAGACTAGTAAAAGAATGGAGCTTTCCTCTACTTTCTCCAGCTTTTCTTGTTTCGCTCAGTTTTCCTTCAAATTAACTTTCCTTCAAATGTTAACTTTTCAAATGATTGCCCTAATTAAAATTACAACCTTCTACCCACCCCCTTGACCCTGTTCTTTACTTCACTTGTCACCTCCAACCTAATACAACCTCCAACCCTCTTTTTTATGGTATTTATGGTCTGTGTCTCTTAACAAGAATGTTATCTTCTTAAGGGTTGAGATTTTTACTCGGTAATGTTTCTCAAGCACCCAAAGCCATGCCTAGCACTGAAGAATACTATCAAGTATATAAACAAACTTTTAGTCTTGCCTTGCAGAAACTATGTTTTGAAAAAGAAAAGAAAAATAGAGGCGAACAGTGTTTTCTTTGATTTTAATTGGTAAGTTACTAGAGATGAGTTTTAATTAGTACATTAACGATTTCAGTAATCTAAAATGAAGTAAGCCTGTTTTATTTCATTATTTTTAGCCTTTACACCTTTTGTTTTCAAGTAAAACATTTTATCTCCGAGAAAGTATATTGTCTTTGTTTGGTCCTGTAGTGATTTTTTTGCTGATGAGTCTTAGTGTAGGCATGAGGAATTTGAGTGTGTATTTGACTTTCTGTTTTCAATTGGATTTCTTCAAGGATATACTCTTCCACAACTATCCTGCTCAAAGAATTAACTTGGAGTTCTGTGATCTCAAGACTGTGGAAGCCTGTGGTGGTTGGTGTAAGTCACATAATAGTGGTTTTTAAAATATAAGACATCCCTGTGTCTCTGGGTAGCTTCATGACTATGACCTGCACTATGACCTCACATTTTCAAACTTTAATGTGAGTGTAAATAGGCTGAAAATCTGGTTAAAATCTTCATTCCTGGAACCGTGATCTGGGCCTAGATTCTGCATTTTTAAGTCAGTTCTCAGTTGGACCTGATGTAATTGATACAAAAAAAAAAAAAAAACCACTCGAATAGCAAGAGTTTTGATTTAAAAATGTGTTGACATTGTTTCCTCATCAATTGAATTTCAGCTTGACTTTTAAAGGGCAATGGAAAGAAAACTGACGCTTTTCTTTCCTAGTTCAAATCCCATGTCTGGTAGCATTTTTCACCCAATAGTATTAAGCGTGGATTTCAAGTTTGCATACAGTAGTATTCACTATAAAATGGAGAGTGATTTTTTTTACAATGATCTAAAGACAGGTGTAGACTTCATTCTCTAATGAGGTTCAAATTTAGCACTGTAATGAACTTTGCTGAAAAAATAAAGCAGGAAATGGCAGATTTGTTTTGATAGAGACCAAGAATTTTAAGTGTGTGTTGGCTTTACACTTTCTTTGAAACTGCACTATGAAAACACAGGAACCAGGAATCAAGCCAGCCCAGCCAAGCAATTCCACGCTCCAAAGATGTCAAAGTTAGTTCTCCGCTACATGCGAACGTTCCTCTTTCAGAAGTGAGGCGAGAAAAGGCCTCTGTCAGCTGTAGCTGAGCAAACCAAGAGCATTTTGTTCTCCTGTACAACAGTGGCAGTCTCTTAAGTAGAAGCACCCTTCCCCCTGGAGCTGACTGAAGCTTGCATCTCTTATTCTAGTTCAGGCTTTGTTTTCCCTGAAAATGGGCAAGAGAACTAATTGATTTCCCTGGCTCCCTTTAAGGACAATGAAGTAGTATAAGAAACTGAAAAGCTCGACTCTGTATGTAGGAAAAGCTAATTCCCAGGCACATCAAAGACTCTTGTTTCCGCTCAAGAAGCATAAAACAGGAATTGCTTTGACCCACTGCCCTGCGGTGGGCTGATGTGAGTTCACCTGGAGATCGAGTTCAGCGTGTCTACGGACCAGGCTTTCTAGCCATCAGGGTCTGTCTCCACTAGGACTTCTCTCATTCCACTCAGGGAAACCCTCATATTGGAGTTCACCAAAATTAAACTTAACTCATCCTGACACACTCAAATTGGAAACAAACAGATTGTGCTCCCTGTTCTCCTGAAAGGTTTGGTAATATCATTGTGGCCAGAGCAGCTAGGGAAACTCAAAGCAGGAAATAAGAAAACGATGTCTTGACTTGAAATTTTGATGTGGCAGAGTGGGGGAGTAAAAGTCACACTACTGCTCTGACACCGAAGCATTTGCCTTTGAAATCGGGTAAGCTGAGCTTAAAATTTGCATGCGACAAATTAGATGTAATTTCTCGAGAACTCACAATTCTCTTTTCAGAGAACATCTGTTTTCCAAAGGCAAGCTGGCAGATCGTTTTGCAACTAGAAGCTGAAATCACTTATGATTAAATCAACCCCAGTAGTGAACGTAAAAAGCAGGCGTTCTTAACCCAGGAGTCATGCCTACTACCCTCTGAAATTATCTGAAACATTGACATAATTTATTGAGAGAGGGCGCATTAACTTTCATCTCATTGTCAAATGGTTCTGTGAGTCTCCTAGAAAGGTTAAGAACCATTTCAATAGTGTCTCTGAACACTTGAAAACATTCAGGATTTTGTGCTGAAAATCCTATTTTCAAGGATCAGTCCCATCTAATTTCATCCTAGTGACATACTGACGAGAATTTATGAATAAGAATGTTTATTTCTGCACTACATTTATAGTGAAAGAATAAAAGAACCGAAATGCCCAACAACAGAAAATAGTTGAAAATATTGTAGTACATTTGTCTTATGGAAGACTATACTGTCATTAAAAATAACAAGGCTCAGTGGAGATGAAATGAAGCAAAGTGTCTATTGATGGATGAATGAATGAATAAAGAAAATGTGGTGTATATATACAAAATGGAAAATAATTCAACTATAGAAAATGAAATATTTTCATTTGTGACAAAGTGGATACCACTGGAAAACATCATGTTAAGTGACATGGTTCAGGCACAGAAAGACAAATACTATATGTTCTCAGTCATTTGTTGTAGCTCAAAAAAAAAGGTGGTCTCACAGAGGGAGGTGGAAGAGCTGTCATAAGAGCCTGAGGGGGACAAAGCACGGAAAGACTTTAGGTAATAGATACTGAAATACAATTGAATAGAGGATTCTATTATGCTGTTCTAGAGAGCAGTAGGTCTAACAATATATGTTTTAAAATAACTAGAAGAGTGCAAAGTTCCCTAACACACACAAAAAAAACAAATATTGGAGGAAGTAGATCATGACACATTGCACACATGTATCAGAGTACATGCACTATAACCCATCAGTGTGTAAAAATAAGATGTATCAATTAAAAATAACAAGGTTCACCTGCAAAGCTAAGAAGTATTGTTAGTTGAAGAGTCATTGGTTCATCAGACAATTATTTAAGCATCTGCAATGCAGAGGCTGGAAATTTGTGACAAAGGATAAAAGTGAGCAAGTACTGAGGCTCCTTTATGTCACAATACTTGAGATCTATATGGGATCAGTGTGTACTTATAAAATATGTACATTAAAAATATAGATCCTAATGCCTGTATGTAGGTCTGTATTTGCATATACATATGAAAAGTCTGGAAGAATATACATCAAGAACGAGATTTTAAAATCGAAGATGAGAAAAGAACTAGAAAAAGCAATTTTGAAGTTTTTTTTTTAAATTTTGTTTGAATCTTATTAAAAAGCACATATTACTTTTATAATACTTAAGTGATTTTTTTTTTGTTTTTGTTTTGGTTTTGGTTTGAGATAGGATCTTATAGGTAGCCCAATTGGCTTCGAACTTGCTACATAGCCCAGGTGGGCCTCAAATTAACAATCCTCCTGCCTCAGCCTCCCAAGCGCTGGGATTATAAGCATGACATCACATCCAGCTTTAAATATTTTTTTAACAATTTAATTCAAACTCTGGGGGGGGAGTATTTCATTTTCAAATGCTCCCTACTCATGGAGTAGCTATCTATCATCTCCCTTTTCCCCCTTTTCATCACTTTTAAATAAATTGTCTTCTCTTAGTTAAAAAAAAAAAAAAACTCTGGGGGAAAACTTCTACTCTTACAGGAAGTGTGGCTCTGATTGTCACTCAATGATGTAACAACACATTCATTTCAGATTATTTTTAAACCAGCTTTTTGCCCAATCTCTTTTGTCATTGAAATTATTTTGTATTTAAGACAATTTTTAAACTGTCTGCTGGATTCCTAGTATATTTTTGTGTGGTAATAGTTATACTTGAAACTCCTCTTCTCCCTTTTCTTTGGGTGCATTGCTAATATATCTGGTGGCTTTCTGTCCCATAGATCTTTTGGCATGCAAAAAACTGACATTCACCCTGGAGATATTAGCAGTTATTTGGATAAGACATACAACAGTTTTATTCAGTATCTATCTACCAATCACATATCTTTGGAGATCTTTTCTGTATTGAGTTTAATTATCTCGAGTACAATTTCTTACTCTCTAAAGCTTAGGCCTCAATATTTGAGTATTATTCATATTGTGTTTTATTGACGAAAGTCTTTGTTGGGAGTTCCACAAAATCATTGTGCCTATCTTGTGATCTTGTTGTCCATAGACTTCCATGACAGCAAAAATGTATTTGGTTGAATGCACTGGGGGCCAAAACAGAGCAGTTAGAAGAGAAGAGAAGAGTCTAGAGATGGTATTTGAGTATTACTTTACAATTATATTCAAAAACACTTAAAATGACTCTTACCGGTTACCCCAGAGATGGACTCTTATATTCAGTGCTATCTGGTTCTCCTTTTCTGGGGAACAAAAGTATCCTGTATTGCAGCCACCTTGAAATTCGGTGGGGCCACACATTGTTTTGGTCAGTGGACTATATGTAAGTTAAGACACATCAATTCCAAATAAAAATCCTTCCGGCGCTTTCTCCCCTTCTCCCTCCCTTGGGGAGTCTGAAAGTCACACCATAGCTAAACCATGCAGCTGTCAGGTGAGGCTGCATAACACTGGATCATGTCAGCCTGGATCTCTGAGTAACTTTATCGACATTAGTGGCCTTAGCCAGAGGCCTGGACCATAAGCCTCAGAAAAGGCCCAAGTTATGTGAACAGCTGGACTTCAGCAGTGTTTCTTCCTATTATATAATCAGCCTGTTTTAACACAGCCATGGCTATGTGAAATCAAATTTCTGTTTCTCTTGATTTAATTTTAAAATATATGTTCAAGAGTCTGCTATATAGTAGGCACTGTGTTTGGTGCCAAGAACACAAAGATGAAAAATCTATAAGATGAAATAACATTTGCTTTAGAACCACTGCAGTACTGCTAAAAAAAATTCCTGGAACCTCACCCGGACTTATTAAAAGAGGATGTCTTAGCCTGGGCTCATAGTACAAGCTTCTCAGAACAGTCTCAAGCACCTTCATGTTCGGGATTGATCTGATGGTAGACAGGATAAATAAGTTATTTTGATTTGCTCCCATAGCTGTGAAGGTGGAGGATTGTAGCCTCCTCATGGAAATGATGAGACAACTTCTAGAGTCTTACAGAACAAAGTAAACATGATGCTGCCATTCAGCACACGTCCCGGGCAGCACTGTTTCCAGGACCATATAAAGACCTCCATTTCCAAACTGAGTAGAAGAATCAAAGAGATTTCACAATGAGGGAGCTTTAGCTGATCAAAAACATTAAACCATTGATTTTAAGTGACTATACATATCATAATTAATAAATGGATAACTTTTAAACACCAATGACCAGTGGCTAAGACAGCAATAAATATTTAAAAGGGAGCTTCTTGAATATGGATTTGAGTGTGAAACTAGAAACCACTAACTTTTAAACGTCTATATATCAAAGAAGAGCAACACAAAAGGAAGTCTTACTCTTCTAGCGAGAGTAGTTAAACCCTGACGTATGCTAAGGGGAATGTTCTTGTCCATGTTGCTCTCAGCACGATTATTATGAGCTTTCAACACGTCCAGGTCTTTGTTCTAATATGGATCCAAATACAATGTACTTTAAAGATCAATAAATAATTACCATACACAGAATTTATTCTCACCATTCCCATCACTTAGCTGTCTGCAGTCTGTCGCATGCATTTGAGCAGAATTTAACATTTGAATGGACATAATTGCAAATAGATCGTCCTCACCCATGCAGGGTTTTATGAAAAGGGAATGCTCGCTTCTCACCATCCTGACAACAGCAGAAACTGAAATTATCTGGAAGGTAAACAAAAAATGTAGCTCAAGGGTCCCGATTTCCAGAAACACTGCATATCGATTTTCTGTCAGGAAGATCTACAGCTCTCGAAGCACACTGCCTATATTCTCATTTATTTATATATTTATTTACTTGTTCATTCATTTTTGCAGCGGGGTAGCTGCAGCTACCAAGCGGAATGAGCTTCTGAAGTAGTAGAATCAAATCCTTTAAAATGTGCGCCTAAGATGGGGAAAAGACTTCTTTAGGAATGAGAAATAAAGACCGCTAGTACTAGGGGTAGAGTGGGGTTGTTGGCTCCTGCGCACTGTTCATACTAGATGGGGGTAAATTTCCCTCCCAATACAATAGCTCAGTTGAAAAATGAAGGTCTTTGGATTAGTCAGGATTCTTCAGGGGATATGCCATATTATTGGTACAGTCCAGGTGAAACATACCAAGAAGTCATATCCTGCCACCCAAATCCCATGTAATCTCTTTCCATCATATTATTATTTTCTCCAGAATTAAGAGAAAGAGAGAGGTCCAAGTTCTAGCTTCCTAGAGTCAGAAAAAAAAGGAGAATAAAAATGAAACAGTAATTTATTTCAGGGATCTGGGTACTTCTGATTTGTGGCACATATTCATGTAGTAAAGGCTCTGAGACGTCCCATGTGAATGACACAAGTTTCCTAAATTTCTTTAACTATTATTTATATCACCCAGTAACTTTCCCCAGAATAACTTAGAAAACAAAGCATTATTAGTTCTCCAGATTCATCTCTCACCACTCTCTCAGGTCACACCTCAATCTCCCAACCTGTAGTTTTTGCACACGCTATTTTTTGTTTTACCTCGATTTTGTTGTGTTTTGCTTCATTTCTCTCTTTCATACCACTTTCTCAGGTGTAGTAGCTATCACTTTGCCTGGGAAGGGTTCCCAAACACTTGATTATATAGACCTGTGCTCTGGCTCACAACTGATCCCACTTTTTCTGTCTCCATTAAACTCACCCTTTCTTCTGGCTATATCTTTAATAATCTCACTTTTCTATTGAATTATAAACTCTAGAGACCTGCATGCTTGGCTGTCTTATTCAGTATTGTAGTTCCAAGGATTTCATATGGTTCTTGACACATCTTAAGTACTAAATAGATATTTATTAGGTTGAAATAAATATGCTGAAGTGTTGGTTTCAAGAAATATCTTGGGGACTGTTAAATTAGGAGGACCACAGATTTCCAGTTAATTATTGTGCTTTCAACTTGAGTGAGTTGCATTAGGCCACTTAAATTGCCTTCTGTTCCCTTTCTTTCAATTTCACTTGTTCCTGTCTTGAAGTTACAGTATATTCCTCCAGATAAAGCCTGACTCTTCAGAACTTTTATTCTACTTGGTGTAATTCCACACCATGCTCATCTATCTCTAAAAATGCTGCCCAACGTTTATTTCACCTTTACATTCAAATATATTTGCACTGACATGCGGATGTGCTACATTTGAGAAGTTCAATACTCTCAGACTGCTCAGATGCCCACCACAATGCTGCCGCATGACCACAAGCTCGGAGGCCGACTCTGAGTCCTACTCTGGTTCTAATACCCGGTGTAAGAATGTTTTGTTATAACCTAGGTGACTCTGAAGACACGAAGAAAACCTTTCTAGATCACGAGAGGCAGGAAGCATCCTATGCCTGTGGCACAATCAGAAAAGCTGGTGCTTTATGTATCAAAAATCTAAATATTGAAATATAAATACTTAACCTGTTGGAAGATAAAATAAGTAAAACTCTTAAAGGCATAGGCGAGGACTTTCTGAACAGAAGCCTGGTCGCACAGGAAATAGTACCGAGAATCAACAAATGGGATCGTATCAAGTTAAAAACCACACAGCAAAGTAAACAACCAAGAGAGTGAAAAGACAACTGACAGAATGGGGAAAAGATTTGCCAGCTGAACCATAAACAGAAGACTGGTATCTAGAGTATATAAATAATTTGTAAAAATTAGACTTCTCCCAAAATAGAAGACCCTGTCAAAAAAAATGGACAGCTGAAATGAATAGACAATTCTCAGAAGAAATAAAAAATGGCCAATAAATACACGAAAAATTGTTCAACTTTGTGGAGCATGTGAGAAGTGCAAATTAAAATGACACTGAAATTTCATCTTACTCCAGAAAGAATAGCTATCATCAAGAAATTAAATAATAACACATGATGGTGAGACTGTGGTGGAAACGGAAACCTACTACATTGCTGGTGGGATGTACACTAGTGCGATCATTATGGAAATCACTGGGGAGCTTTCTCTGAAAACTAAATTCCATTAGACACAGCTACTCCCTTTCTAAGTATCTTCTCAAAAGAGTTAAAGACACATGGCAGTGATACATACTTACCAATATTTATAGCTGTATAATTCATTATAGCTAAATCTTGGAAGCCGTCTATATGTTCATCAACAGATGTATAGATAAAGAAAATATGGTATCTATACACAATGGTATACTAATCATCTATAAAGAATGATTAATTTGAGACAATTGTAGGAAAATAGATGTAACTTGAAAGTGTAAGGTTAACTGAAATAAACCAGACACACAGTTTAAATAGTATATGATTTTCTCACTTAGTACACACAGAGTGCAAATAAAGAGCAAAAGAAAAGGTTGATAGAAGGAAATGGGGAGATAGATCTTTTGCAAATAGAAAGGAGACCTAGAGATAAGGAGGGGGAAGCGGAGTGAGGAAGGCTATGTGAAGAGATTTACAATGTGTTGTGTACATATACCAATGAATGTAATCATTATGTGTCACAAACATGAACTAAAAAAATGGAGGACGGCATGTAGACACACAGGGAGGAAAGAGAATGGGGAGGGGGAAAGGGAATAAAAAGAATTAAGACATGTTAAGTACATGTACCTACTCCCTAAAATGATGTAAACATCATATACTGCAAACATATACTAATAAAAAATGTAAACGAATAAATACACTGAGGTCACAGCTGTAGAATGGGCTTGTGCCTGACAGTCTTCGTTCTGAGAAGAGTGTAGTAACTTTTCTATCTTCTAACAGTGCATTATTGCATTTCAGTTCCTTGGACCATGTTTGACACAGATCTACCTCATAGATAAAGTTACTTATTCTCTCAATAAATATTTTTGAGCCCTGACTGAGCACAGGTTGATCATCTCTTAGAAGGATGGTTGTAGAGATCACAATAAGATAAAGACTACAGTGATAAATAAAAGTAGCATGGGGGGAAGATGAGTTCGCACTTGGCAACAAAACTTCTTACACTGCAGTTATAAGACAGTACTTGCCCTTAGCAAGCAGCAAAGCCGTGTATGTATTTGGGAGTCAATGGAAACTTCCTACCTTTGAAATGGTCGCTCTAATGCTTCCCAGAGTTATAGCTACGTATTTGCTTCTGCATCCTGAGAGGCATTTTCTAGATTATTTTTGTAGTGTTTAGAGAAAGAAATGGATTGTCTGTGAACCATTTGGAATCTCAGGATTACTCATGGATGTGAAAATTAAATTGACTTAAAAGCCAAATAAACACAAGCCAGAATTAAGAACAATTACACAGTATAATAATACTAATAATAGAAAGCATTAATAAAATAAATTGAAAAGAAAATGGAAAAAATTGTTCAGAGTGACTGTAAGTGGAGAAATTACGGGCTGTTTTTAGGGCTATTAGGAATTCTCAAAGTTGTGTGAGAGTGGTAAAGATTCATACATTGTAAATAAAAATTATAAAAATTGAAATATGTATTAATTACAGAAGATATATATAATGCTGTGTTTTTCTATAAATTAGGATTAATTATTTAGATTGAACACAGACAATCTTCTACCTGGCAAGGCCTTCCCTCTGGGAAATGGTTGGGACACATCCTTTTTTTTTTTTTTTGACACATTCTTTTATATCAAGAACCAGTAAAGAATCTATAAATTCTAGCACTTATGTCTGAAAGGATGCTACAACTGCCTGCTGAGTTCCAACCACCCTGTTCCTAACTAACAGCACACACACACACACACACACACACACTCTCTCTCTCTCTCTCTCTCTCTCTCTCTCTCTGCTGCCTGGCACCTGTTATAAAAGCCTCTCTCTTTCAATTATCTTCTACACTCTCCACAGTCTTGCCCATAAAACTACCTTCCTCATCTTCTGAACCACTCTCCTGGCACACAGAAACACACTCGGAAATATACAATGCGCACCCTTAATAATAAAGCCTATTGCTGGAGGCGGCAGTATACATACACACGCGTGTTATAAACTCTCACCATGAAGCAACTCTTTCATTGAGTACAAATAATAATAGAAAATAATTTACCCTGTTTATTCCCCATATTCATATTTTATTTATTTTTGTAATTAGTTTGATGCATATCAGAAAGACAGTGTGTCATTTGCATTTCCTGTGGATAGGTTTCTGTTTGTTTTTTTCTTTCAACTTCTCATTAATAAATTTTACTAGAAAATAAGCAACTGTACAAAAGTCAGAGTCTCTGAACTACTTATGGAAATCTTGTAGAAGTCTTCCCTTCAAAAAAGAAAAACAAAGCAGAAGGGAGGATATAAGGAAGGAAAAAGACAAAGCAAAGGTAAAGAAAAAGCAACGTGTGGTTTTAGGGACCACGAAACAACAAACCTTCATACATTAATAACAAAATCACTATGTCTGCCTTTGTGCATGTGTGTGACGGTCTTTAGCAATCAGTTTTTGGTATTGAAGTATATTGTTAATTAGGGCTTATGAACCTCCAAGTCAATTAAATTTGTTTTATTAATGCACAATTCAGTATTGTTATGTATAATAGAGCCCTTAAAAGGATTTTAAATTTCTTTCTTCGGATGTGGCCTGAAATATTTCAAGGAAACACCCATCGTCAAGTGAGTGAAAATGAATGATTATGGGAGCCCTAAAACCCCACAGCTGAGCAGACAGGACAGCTGCTATTATTAAGCGCTGCGAATCGGAAGTACGGATTCTATCATTACAAGAACAAAGATAGTGCCGTGATAATTATGGAAATGCTATAGCTTCCATTTTTGCTAATGTTTTTGGTGGAATATTTAAAAGCCGCAAAAGGTTAAGATAGAGAGCTCAATTTCTGTACCCAGTTACCCACCTAGATGAGTGCATCTTTGCACCAACTGTAGTCATCAGAGAGCTCGCTATCCCTGCGACATCATGATAAGAAAGCGCCGATTTGGGCAAGAAATTAAATGATAATAAACATAGCGTCGACTCAGTGGGGGTGATATTGTTTAACGTCAGTAGCCACTGAACTGCCTTCTAGATGACTGGAGCTTTGTCGGCCTCCTCTGTTTATATTAATTTCTCCTTTTCAAAGGCCATTATCTTAAATTGCATGTTATATAACTTGTGCCGCCTCCCTCCAGCCCGCAGCCCGGCTTCCAAAGCAACGTCATGATGTGCTGGAGGGAGAAAATCATTCCTGGGCTCAGCATCCACGGAGAGTACAATCTTGAGCCCGTAATAGGAATGGATCAAACTTTGTACAGTTTCCCTTTGTCACGTGAATTGAATCCCGTTGTGCTATTTCCTATGAGCCTTTCAATCTTTGTCACAAAAAAATGATCTCCGAAGGCCTTCGTGCTGCCTGAGACACCCCGGCCTGGTTTTAACGCAGCCAGAATCTTACAGTTTCATTGGCTCTGAATACTCTTTCCCCAAGAAAACAACAAGAAGACTGGGACGAACCCACCCAACAAAGAAAGGTCCGCGTCTTTTGGCTCAGTCGGGCTTAACAAGGACATTCGAGATTTTCACGTTGACCTCTTGCCAAAAAACTGAAAAGAAGGACAAATGCTGCAATCTAAATCCAATCTTGTGACAACAGTTGTCCACCTCTGCAAGAAGGAAAAAGCACCCAGGTCCCTCATTCCCAGCGTCACTTTACATTTTTAGATTCTGACTTCACACTCTCTCATACGCTAGACTTCGCCTATCTTGTCTCCCTCCGAGATTAAGACGGACTCACTCAAACACTGACGGTGTCCACAGACGTTGATATTCCCTTGAATTAACCAGTGCCAGGAGAGAAAAACAAGCGTGCTCCTGGGAAGGAGAGCAAGAGGCTTGATTTCATTTTGATCTCCGGAGCGTCTTTGATGTTGGACAGGCTGCTGCATGCGATGCACTGTCTTCATGCTTTGGTTTCATGCAAATTAAACTCATTTGGTTGAAGTTTAAAAGTAAAATATTTTTGTTACTTATATTTATGGATGGATTTCAAGCAATTCCATGACCAACAATAAATAACTAATTTTCTCAAATAAAATCCATAAAATTTGCCACTTTAGGGTATACAGAGATTTTTTTTTTTAAACTCTATGTTTTTACTTAGTTGAAACTTTAAATTGTTCGTCTTTTATTTGGGACCTTGAGTGGCTTAAGCTATACCTCTTCTGTTTCTTTTAACATGATTCATTTGTAAGTACATATATTTCAAGCAGCTATATAGACCATATCAGAAGTCAACAAACCCAAGATATAAGTGATAAAATCTTGGCTCTGTGAGCTAAGTCTTCACACAGTGTCAGAACACTATCTACTGGACTAGTTACAATTTGTCTGTGTTTCTTTCTCGGGAACAATTCATAAATAATTCATGAGGCTTTTAGATGTAACACAAGCCACTAGATAGACTGTTGGATATTTCTAAAAAGAGAACTTGATTTTACATTTATACATTATGGTTAACTCAAAATCCTGACTAGGTACAGGGTATATGATGCTGTGGTACCCTAACCGGAACAGTCACAAAGTGGCCTAAAGGGTACTCCATGTGGACCTTATCCCCTTTTCACCTAGAATGTCTCTTAAAAATAAAATTGGTGGGACTGAAGAACCAACTAATAATATTAACTAATACATTCGTGTGTTGCTTAAGAACAGTAATATTTCTCAGAGATGTGAAATTATGTGTTTTTTTTCATTATGCAACATCATAGAGTGCATTTATAACTTATATCATGAGAACAGTAATCGTGCAATAGATGGAGTTCCTACCAGCACAATGTTGTATACTGCTTTCGTTGACTTTGTTTAACAAATAGGAGAATACTCTAGAATAATGATTTTTAAAAGTATAGTATGGTAAATACACAAACTACTAACAACTGTTTATCATTATTAAGTATTATGAACTGTACACATTATGTTGTACACTTTCATATGAGCGAAAGTACATTAGGTCTGTCACGAGTAATTCATTGCACAACAACATTATGATGGCTCTCATGTCACTAAATGGTAGGAATTTTTAAGCTCCCATTATCATCTAGCAGACCAGTCTCCTAATCTGATCTGTTATTGACAGAAATGACATGTGGAGAAAGACAGTATTTACTTCGTTCTTGTCCTGAGTTGGGTGCTAAGTACTTCACATGTGACTGTCCTTACAGCTCTAAGTCACTTACAAGGGAGATATTATTATTATTATATCATCTTATAGAAAACTGAGGATTGAAGACATACACATTTTACCCATGTTCACACATCCAGCAAGGAGGCAATCGAGGTCCAGAACTGATGCTTAGCCACTAAGGAAAGGAAAGGGAAAAAGAAAAGAGAGCAAACCAAAGCAAAGGACAGAAAAGGAAAGGATAGGAAAGGAGAAGAAAACAAGCTGATACTTTAAATATAGGTAGAGATACTGATATAGAAAAAGACATTAAATCATTACATGTAAACTAACAGATAAGAAAATTTTCTTATTGAATCATAACTAAATCAGAGCATGAAAACAATTGTCATTGAAATGGACGTCTCTCAACCATACAGTTAGGACATCTCATCATACTCCTGTTTGGCTTATGCCTGGCTATAGGTAACTGCTAGGATCTGGAAAGTCTCCTTTGAGTAATGCTATGACCGCATATACCACTGGGGTTTTTTAACATGTGAACTGCCTTTCTTATCTGGAAACAGAAACAGACCAATGCCTAGAAACTCCCAATAGAAATCATTGTTTCCATTCCATAGTTCTTGCCTTTGGTAAATCTCTGTAATGTGTAAAGGCACCTCAAGTTTTAATAATCTCCCAGAAAAGAGTATGAATTTCAAGTCATCCTAAAAGGACATTTCCTTAAAAAGAGTATGTATTTTACATTACCCCTGTGCCTAAAACCACTGCCCATTACCCAAAAACAAATAGCAAATCCACAACTCCTTAGCTCTGAATTATGGAGCCCTGGAAACGGTTGCTAGATAGGTGCTCCTCAATTTAAAATGGGGGTATGTCACCAAAAAATTACTAGAAGTAAAAACAGCAAAAGCGGAAAATGCATCCATGTAACTATCCTTCCAAATCATACAGATTAGCAGGAGAGTGCTCCATAGAGTGTTGGTTATTTACTTTCTTGATTGCATGGCTGACTGGGAGCTGATGTTTACGGCCACTGTACAGCATTGCAAAGACTACCACACTGCATCCCTAGTCTGGGAAAAGAGCAAAAATTAGACTTTGAAATATGGTTTCTACAGAATGCTTATAGCTTTTGTACAATAGTAAAGAGAAAAACTTGTAAGTTGAACCATCATAAGCAGGCACTGTCTGTATTTAGAAAGATGGTGATAGGATACTAGAAAGTGATATGCAGATGTGGTATTGATAAATAGACTGTTGTCATTTTCAATTTCCTTTAAAATTGGTAAAAATAATAGTTAGCAAAAATAATGGTTTAGAATTTTATAGAGGGCATTTTTTGCTCTGTCAGTGATGAATATGCTGAGGAGTTAGTGAGTGGAGACAGTGAATACAAATGATCCCGCAAATGCTTAGCTCAATGCATAAACTTATATGTTAACACACACATTTAGGTGTAGGCATTAGGTAGAATCTTATATTCTAGTTGTGCAAATTGTTTTAATGAAATTACTTTCTTTTTTAAAAAATAATTAAAGCTAGACTATTACATTGGTTTTTAAAAATTATATTGTTGTTTGCTTTGTCATCTGTTAATTTCATTTCAGAAAAGTAAATTACAAAATATCTGGTACTAAAAATCTTTTTTGTGTGATAGCGCGAGATCAAAAGGGTGAAAATGAAGAACATCACAGGATAGAAAACCAAAAGACTGAACCTTGAAAACCCTTAAGCTAGAAAACAGCTAAAAAGTACTACTATTTCAACTAACGAGGGGTGAAAGTTTCTAACATCGTCATTCAGTGCCCAGCTTTAGTGAAACAGAGTAACCTTCTTAGCTCTCTTGCGACACCAGGGAGATGAAAGCTGATTTCCGCGATACTTTCAATAGCTTCTAAGAGAACAGGTTAGAAATGTGCAGAGAAAAAACTTTTCACTCATCTTTGTTTACACGAGGTTCTGTTGTGTGTCGCTGGTGGTGGCGGCTTCATATGCCCTCTTTACTTCCTCCTAAGAATTATTCATAACATTTCCAAATGGAACTGTCTAACGTTACAGCAACATCTAAGAAGAGCCGCCCAGAAACCCTTGCTCTAGCAGCTATAACTTCTAGGTATTTACATTCCTTTGTATTGTAGCCCATCTGGGGTGTATGAGTGAAGTCTTGCCCAAAACTGTGACCTTTGAATAAGCTTCAAATACTCAGTGGGCCGGTTGGAACAAATGTTCATAAGCATCAAAGAACCCTCTTTTTAGAGGAAGATCAAGATGTAGGCTCTTGAACCATCTTTAGTGAGGTTCTGTCCATCTTCTTAATCATTCAATCACCTGTGTAATTATAAAACTTAAAATGTACATACCTCTCTGTCCTTTTTGCTTATTAAATAAACATTGACATCTAGCTCTGCTACTGAATTATCTTCAAAGAACAACTTTTAATCAGTTCTATTTTCTCTAAAACCAAAGGATGATCATGCAGATAAAATGTAAATCAAGAGAAAGCCTCATATAATTAAAATTCTAAATTGAGTGGCATAAATAAGATTGTTTCTTGGGCTGGGGATTTAGCTCAGTGATTAGAGTGCTTGCCTTGCAAGCACAAGGCCCTGAGTTCGATCCCCGGCACCACAAAAAAAAAAAAAAAAGAAAAGAAAAAAAAAAGATTGTTTCTAGATAGAAGTTCAATGGCAATCTTTCTAGAAATAGAAATACGTATGAATATATGAAGTGCTTGATAACCTGTTGCTTGAAAGAATGAGTGAAGTGATTAATAAATGAATATAACTCTGGAATGTTTGGAAAATCCTAAATAAAACTCCATTTTAGAGTTACAGGGTGAACTAAAACATAAAGAGGTTTCCAAGTATGTTATTTTTTATTATTGCAAGTTTATAACTAATCATATTGATGTAAATATATAATTATAAAATTTTTAAAAATGTGGTGCTTTCTATGTGTGCTGGCTATTGTTATTCAGATTTTATATATATCAACGAATTTATTCTCATCAATACTCTGAGGAGAACATCCCTCTTTACCGAGAATCTTAAGTAACTTGCCCTAGGTCACATATGAATTTTGAATGCATTTAAAATGGAAATTCAACCGATTGAGCTAATGAGTACAAGGATTGTATGAACTGGCAAAAATTCAGAATTACAGACTTATAGCAGTGAAGATTTGCATAGTAATACTTAGTTCACCTAAATCAAAAATGGCTTGTAAGGCTTCCAGACAGTCCTATAAACTCCAAAAATAAGATCATGTTTGGCCATATCAAAAGACCAGAATGAAGAACAAGAAGTCACTCCGGAGCCCCGCAGGGGTTTTCTCTACGCCTTGAATCTTCTTTCTGCTTGGCTTGACACTCTCCTTTCTCTCTCTGCCATCTTCAGCCATCCACTGCAAGGTATGAACCATACAGAACCTGTATGGCGTCTGGGAGCCACCCTGCACCCATGTGGAGCAAGAATTTCCAAACTTTCAGACAGAAATCTTACTAGGCAACAACCTCATGAGTACCTCACCTAACATGTTAGAGATTTGAAATACAGGCTTGTTAGTTTGGTAGGTAAAAGCTGTTTTCCCAAACACACACAGTGACCTACAGTGTGTGGAAATTCTTATTCTTCATTTAGCACATCAGGGTCAGACGATCATGTTTTCTGGACAGAAACCATGTTTGATCATCACATTGATATACAGAGTTACAGGTTCCAGGGAATTAACATTTAACTCATTGGAGTCTACTTAAAAACAACATTGGAGCTCAGAAAATGATAGTGCAAAATAGACCACGTTGGACTTCAAACCAAGAGCACCGGAGAGCCACAAGTACAAGGCTTTTACTGAAGTTCCTTGTCCACCTAAAGACCTACCAAAAAGAAAGAAACTGCCTTTAAGACTCTTACCGTAATCTCACTGACCCAGGAAGATAAAACAAATCGCAGAGAAAGAAACTCAAACACCAAACACTGTACTTAGAATTCACAGAAACTTCGTCTCTGGACATTGTTCTTTGGGCTCATCCATGTCCTCTAAATAATTTACTGCCCGTCTGAAAGGACCTACATCCTCCCCGTCGCCACTGCCACTTCCCTTCCCCTGAATAGAAAGTATTCGAGCTTCAGTTCTCTGGCCTTTCCAGTTTGGTATCTTGAATGGCTCTTGGCACATGTACACATTAATAAATTTTGTATGCATTTTCTCCTGTTAATCTGCTGTCGGTTTGTTTCAACAGATTCAATTACAGAATTTCCAAGGGAAAAGTCTGAACAACAACAGAACAACAACAGAACAACAACAGCAATGAAATCATGAATGTTGGTAGTCTAACAGAGTGAAAAATGCCAGAATCCAAACTTAGGACTGACCCGGATGTGAGACCTGTCAAGAGACCAAGCTGTGGATCAACTGCTTGATAATAACAGCCCCAATCACATCCACCATTGCTACATGAATTATCCTTTTCCACTTGAAGCAAAGAACATTTCTCCACAAATAACTGGACAGATCTCTAGGGCCAGGAAGCCATCTCCACTGGAAAGTACAGGATAAACCCTGAAAATCCTTGTTACTCTCCCTCTTGCATGCAGTCAGCTTTCTCTGAGTAACAGGCAGGTTTTTCTGCCTCAAACCAGGCCTAAGGATGTCATTACGCATGAGAATAAGTTTCCTCAAAAAAGTATCTATAAACATCTTGTAATTTTCAGAGGTATCATTTCATCTTTTTAATCTTGATTTTTACTAATTTCATCAGAAGATGACCTTTCATGTTTGTGTGTACGTGTTTGTGTAAGTATGTATGATGCATGAACTACAAGTTGATTGCTGTCAAAAATATTCTGAACAAAAGGCCTAAATAAGAAATGCAGCCAGGAGTCTGGAGCTGAGTAGAATCAGAAAGAAAGTGCACAAAGAAGTAGAGTAGTAGAGAAGATGGTGGACTGTCTGCCACAAATACTACTTGCACCAGGGCTGTCAGCTCATATGAAAACCCCTGAAGTATGTCTGGAGATGTCAGATGGGATGCAAACCCAAGCTCAAGTTGCACCTATATGAATAGAGCATGGTGCGGAATTGCTAAGAACACGTTCAGTGGAATTATGAAGATATAATCACACATAACCTAACAAAATAATTGTATTTGGTTGTGCAAGTGGAATACTTCACAGATCTAGAGAGTACTTCACAGTTAAACATAAGAGATTTCAATGTTTACTATAAACTCACAACAGATAATAGCATTTATTACGGAAAAGGAAGTACATTTTGCAAATTTATGTAAAGATCCTATACAGGCTAAATTGGTACCAACTGCCATTTCTGTATAGGTAAAATGAAACTGAGATTGAAAACCACAAAGAAAATTCAATTACCTTACCCTCTGATCAGTGTTAACAAGTATGTCTTTCAAGAACAGACAATAAATTTTATACTTGGTGGGGAATTTGACGTTTGATATTTGGTCCCTTATCGATGCCGACCACTGAGCTATTCTGCCACCAGCACTTAGTGGCTCACAATGTTGCTAAACAGATTTCAGATCCACAATCTGATTTGCAATAACCCCAATTTCTATTCTCAATACAAATATTTTTCTGTCTTAGAATTGTTTTCAAAATCCTAGAGAAACCCTCCACAGTTCTCTCATTTATATTTACCTTTCCATCCTCTTTTTCCTTGAAATAAATGAGGTATGTTGTGCGTTTTTATAGTTTACTTGAATTTCATGAAAGTGTGCGATTTGCTTAGCAGAGAGACTAAGGAGAGACAGAAGTGACCAGAGTGTGTGTTTCACTAACATTTGCTGAGGGAAGGTTGAGGGGCAGATTGACAAGATGCCTTCAAGAATGGTGGTTATGGGGCTGGGGATTTAGCTCAGTGGTTAGAGTGCTTGCCTCACAAGAAAAAGGACCTGAGTCTGATCCCCAGCACCCCAAATAATTTTTTTAATTAAAAAAATAATGATGCTTATGGTGGTTCCTATCACTCCTACTGTAAGACTGAGTAGCCAGGGACTTATTTTGTAATTTGAAAGCCAAACTAAAGGTGAAAGAAAATTCTTTCTGCCTTGTCAACAGTGAGGGGCTTGGAGATGGGCACATTCCCCCAGAAAGCACAGCAGAGGTGAGAGCCAGGGGCTGTTGCTGCTGGCTGTTGCTTACACGCTGTGTAATTTGAAAAGTTCTCTATTCCCACCGCTTTATGTAATATAGCAACAGTAATAAATTCATAATCACTTTTCAGCTTACTGGAGGTTTGACCGCTGTACCAGAGGTCTTCTCAATTTCATCTTGTGGGCTCTTGGTCTTTCTCCCTCTAGAAAACATCTTACACAAAACTCTAGGCCTACTCTATGTGCTAAGATGGCAGCATCCAGTGGTGACATAGTGATCAATCTCTAACTCCAAATAAGTAATTAACCATCATGAACCAGACACCCAGGAACAATTTAGCTTTCTTTATCCTCATTAGTTTTGATGACAAATATTACAAGATGGTACACAGTTAAAATCTGGAGTGTGCTTTTTGCTTTTAATACTTGGAATGGCTCACTTTTTGGCTCTTCGTTTCAAGGTTCTATTTTCTAGCTTCTGAGATCAATTTCTTATAACAGCATCTTACGGTCTTAGAGATTTTGTCTTAGAATTTTTGTGCGAGTGGATCTTAGATTTTGGTCTTTATCTCTGAGTAGAAAGTGTAGCATAATCTATAAATGTTTCCACCAGGTCCAACAATAATCTCAAATCCAAAAAGACTACATCACCTTAGTAATAATGATCACTCTCGTAAGGGGAGGCCCACACCTCGTATTTTTATCTCTTACTCAGTGGACTTCTGATGAATAAGTAAGAAAGAAACTATTATATTTCCCTGTGTGTATTGTTTAGTTCCTTAAGAAAGTTGAGTTGAAGACATACATGTACTTACTAACACTAAGTGGGCTTTAAAAATACCTTCAGGATATTACTTTTATCATCATGATTCCTTTATTAAGTAAAACATATTATTAAATATTTAACACTTGGTTTGTTTCATCTGATTATTGCCCATTTTGTCATTTTTGGTATATCTTTAAACATACTGTACTAATTACTTCTCTTAAATAATTTTGAGAAACAGGGATAATAACAAGTTATCTACAGAGAAAGATTGCCATAGCAAGCAGGTCCTTCCCAAAGTAAGTGTGTTTTTGACCTTGATTATAATCGCGTCCCTCAGAAAGCATAGGTTAAAATCTTTTAAAAAAATTAGTGTTTCTCAGTTGAATTGGAATATTTCTTGAAGAGCTTACAAAATTCCTTCTTAATTTGCATGTTTTCTTATTGCTCTGACAGCAAGTGGGAAGCGAGCTGGTAAGAAGTGAGAGAAATACACACTCGGGTATGAGCGAGCCTGAGATTTCCATAAGCAGCTCCACTTTCTAGCTTCTGAGATCAATTTCTTATAGCGGCATTGAATAAAAACCTGTTAATATATCACTTGTAAGCTCTAAAGCTGCCCATTCTACCAAGCATGTCTTTTATTGTCTTTCATTTATTCATAAGAAGTATATCTGGTTGCATTAAAATGTATTTATTGAATGGTGATAAGAAACATACTTAAATGCTAAGATTGCCCTTTGGTTCCAGGTCTAATTGAAGGCCAGAAGCATCTTACAAATAAAAGAGAAATATCCTAGTGGAAAAGGAAGAAAAACATTTTCCCTTGGTACATTGAAGAGACTTTGCCTCATAGTTAAAGTCATAGACTTTGGTAAAAACGTCCCCTATTGCAAACATCAGCTTCTTCACTTAAATGCCATCTGACCTTAGACAATGCACATAATCTTCACATACCTTTGTTTCCTCATCTGTAAAATGGGCATAATAACAGTACCTGTTGGTGCTGTGAGGATTGAGTATAAACTTCTTAAACACTAAGAATGAAGTATTAGCCACTATTTTTAAAAAATTTGAAGAGTGTTTTGAAAAAAGTCACACTTGATTCACTAGCATACTGGATTAGTTTCAATTTTTCTGAGGCGGGCATAGGGCAGTTACTCTTCATTTGAAAGAATACTCCAGCAAGAGATCATATTTAAAATGTAATGCAGAACTTCATTAGCAAAAGGGTCTAGGGAAGTTGGAGTGAACTCTTGCCACAAATAATGAAGAGAGAAACTGAAATCAGTTAAGCTGTTTTCTAGAAGATCAGGGAACCTATTTAGCGGGAAGGTTTGATGTTTTTCCCACTTTGTGAGATTGTTGAAGGGTAAGTGAGAAGATGCTAAAATAAATAGAAAGATATAAGGAATTTTTGACAGTAAATTCTTGAAGAAAAGAAAAAATTCCAGTCATCATATTCCTTCCCCCGCTGGGAATTCTAGCCAAACAGAAAGGGCTGGCTGTCATAGCAGATTTAGAACTGTGCGTAGTAAGATTTAGAGTTCTACTGCGCTTGTTGAAATCCAGCCATTATGCTCCCAGTCACTGAAAGGTAGTCAGACTGTATGTGTTCTCTAAAAGAAAACCATCTTAATCCTAGTGCAACATGACCATACACATAATCCCTGAGGCTACCGAGAAGCAATGGTTATTTGCTGGATGCTTGATGTTCTGATTCAACAATCGCCTCTTTTTCCCTGTTCTACCTTTTCTTCACATTCCTTTCTGCTGCAATACTTTGCGATCAAAGCTCTATCCTAAAAAGACTATGTCAGGTCCTTGCACTCTTCCCGAAAGACCAGCTACAAACAAACACACCTCACCATAAAGAGTGAATACCTCTTCCTAAAGCATCGGCCTGATTAAAAAAAAAAAAAAAAGACTCTTTTGACTGTGAAAATGTACATAAACAAAGACAAGAGAAAATTGGAACCTGCCACAATTTGATAAAGAAGTAGGAGAACTTTTTGAATGTCATGGTCAATAGTAATATTCTATGAAAGTGTAATTCTTTATTGTATACAGGAAAAATGTAGCCTTGTTTCCACTAAAGCCTGGGCATTGTGTTTAATTGGCCACAGTTCGCCTAGAAGCCGTGTGGCAAATAATGGATCATTGCTACAGTCAACTTTAAGGAGAATTTTAGGTGATCTACAAGTATGGATTACAAAGAAAAGACAAAAGTAGGGGAAGAAAGAGAATTAAAGAAAAGGAAAGGTAAACTGTAAAATAAACACAGCCTATTTACAGTAGCAGAGAAATATCCTTGTTATACTTTAAGGCAATTTCTGTTTCATGTGAGCTAGGTATTCACTTTAACACTATTTTCTCACTAAATTGGATTGCAGTGATATTTTTGAGAAAGAGAAGAAAGCCCCTTTAGTTTTCTTTTTCCATTTTAGATTGAATAATTCAGTCTAATGCCTCAAAAAGTGAAATCTAATCTCACATGACCTCTAAGGTCTGTTTGATCTCTACTCCTCAAGATGCTCAGAATCTATGAAATGCTAAACATGCAACTCAAATCTACCATGACCAAGTCAATTTCAGATTTCCATTGTTACCCAGCTTGTGGACGAGATGGATACGGGCTTCACAGAGTGGTTTATAATTTATCTGGTTGTCTTCTGTGCTTAATCCATCTGTGCGAGTGACAGCTTGACATAATCACTGGCTTCCAATAAGTAATTCCATTCACTATCAGTTTTTAATTTTATTTCTTCATTCCTGTATTGATGCAGTAAAATGCTGGTTAATCTGCAGAGCCCAGGCAAGCCTAGTATTGTCAGTATTAATTTCACACTGCTGCGTCTCCATGTTTAGTCTCACACAGTAATTAAAGAAAATCATTGTCAAGTTGAAATTAAGCTGGAAGTATAATCCTTGGTTTCAGTTTGTGTAAAGCCAATGATGGTTCATAGCAATCTTTATTATTTTTTGTCATTTAACCAAGATCTTCCTTTTCTAATAAAATATTCAGTTGCACGAACTTCTTTGTTTCACATGTCTATGTATCTTTGAGTTTGTAATCTGAAGCTTCCCCTCAGGAACCTCTCGTTAGGTAGACGAGAGTTACTCCTTCAACTTCCCCAAGACGTAGATGAGCAGAGAGCTAAGGTTCTAACCACGTGGCCACTCAAAGGGCAGCATCAAATGATACGGAGCGATTTGCTAAAATGCAGATTCTACCCGATCAGAAACTCTGAGGTTGAGGCCCAGTGATCTGAGTTTCAAACAAGCCTTCTGAGTGACTCTGATGGATGCTAAAGTTTGAGAACTACTGTTTTAGAGTTTTTAAAGCATGTCACAAGTTATACTTGCTTTCCTTTCATGACAGCCTACAGAGTATCATCGGTAACCCCATTTTCTACCTGAAGAAACGGAAGTAGAGTAAAGTTCAGGAACTGTGAATTCACAAAACTGATACACTGTTGAGCCAGGATTCAAGCCTAGACTTCTACAGTATTCTTTAATCGATCAATTAATTCATTAATCAAACTATTTCAAAGCAAATAGCACATGGACAATCAGTAAGCAAATTAAATAAAATCAAATATTTCTTTATTGAAATGAAGTTATATAAGAGCACAAAGTCACATCTACCTTCTCCATTTTCAGTAACCCCTCAACATACACACTGTCACCTACTACCATGGTGGACATCCGGCCATCTGTTGGTGAATTTTTCAAATAATAACATATTCCTCTTTCCGTTTTGTCTAGACTTATAAACGCTTCCGTTGAATGTCATGACCAAGATTTTGAGCTCTTACTATAAATCAAAGATTCTGTTGTTTGTGGCCGTGTGTTCTTTACTGTGGAGGTGTTGGATGTTTAGAATCTAAAAAGGGACACCCTGCTGGCACTTTAGACAGGATGCCTAATGCCTCACTGAAAAATTTAATACACCTCTTCAAATGTCTAGTTATTTATAAAATATATACTTGAAAAAAAGTAAAATGGTGTACTACTATGCAAAATAGTATGGAAGTGCCTCAGAAATTAAATGTAACTATCATGTGATCTAGCAATCTTATTTCCAATTATTTATCAGAAAGAATTGAAAATAAAATCTTGAACATATGTTGGCTTTCCAATTTTCGCTGCATTATAATTCACATGTACCAAGAGGTAGAAACCCGAATGTTCACTAATAAACAAGTGGGCAAAAAAATGTGGCATATATTTATAGGGGAGAATTATACAGCCATAAAATTCTGCAATGCACAATAACATGGATGAAATGGAAGACAGATTCCTAAGTGAAATAAGCCAGTCTCAGGACAAACACTCCATGATTCTACTTCTCGCAGGTATGCGAAGTAGTCAAGCTCATAGAAGTAAAAAGTAGATGACTTGTAGTGGGGAAATGTAGAAATGGGTAGTTGCTGCTAAATGAGTATAGATTTGATTACTCAGGATGAAAGAGTTCTAAATACCTGTTGTACAATATTGTACATAATTGCTCTGGTCTTGAAAGTAGGCTAATAGAATAAGTTTAGTGAGTTTTACCACAACAAAAAAATAGCACTTATTAATAAAATATTGCTAAGTCATTTGCTTATAAATCTACTTATATTGAGTATTTTTTAAAACAATTTGAGGAATCAAAATATTTTCAATGCTTTGCCATGTTAGTACTCTAGGACTAAGGAAACTGAAAACGAAATTTCTTCTGACCAATATTTACCTTACAACAGTGGTACTCAAACTAAGCATGCCAACAGTACAACACAGAGATGTGCCAAAGAGATACGCTGGCGCTGAGTGGGTAAGAGTCAAGCTAGAGGTGAAATCTTAGCCTTGTCTCCTGCTAGCTGCTCTCCTTTGAGCAAGGTATCTGGATTTTGAGTGTTTTCATTTAGTCAAATGTAAAATGAAGATAAACATTAAATGCTTCTCTCATAGAATTATTATAATAAACAAATGAAATGATACATCGGAAGCACCTAGGCCAGTCACTATTAGTGTTAATTTATATTCACTATTTGTAAAGAATATAAATTGCAAGTAATTGTGTATGTGTAATTGATTTATTTTATGCAGGTTATCCCTATAGCAGAATGACTTAAATTGTTGCAGGGGTCTAAATATCTACTTCATAATTTATTTTATTATGTTTAATTTTTTTTCAAAATGGGTTGCATCTTGCTAATTTTGTGATCCACAAATTAAGGGCTCTTTTAAAACAGATTCCATATATATATTCTTATCTATAACCCCCTCTCTTCACTCCAATAGCTGGCAGACTGTCTATTATAGGCTCTCTGTAAACATTTGTTGAATAAATACATATTTATAAATTTAAATTTTGCAGAAAATACTGCAAATATTTCATCCAAAAATAACAGAATTTGTGCATTTCTCTCCAAGCATTTCAAATTCAGAATGCCTCAACTGTAATAGCTATGTAACACGCCTTCTGAGGAAGTAATTGATGAGAGTTTCTATTTTATAGAACTGTATCAGTCAGAAGGACTATAAAGGGATGGACAGTTCATTTGTTATGATTTCTTATTTAATAAAATAGGAAACAAAATCCCAAATTGACCTAGAAAACTGGCTTATCAATGATTAGGACCATCGTCTTCTAGTCTCTGCACCAGGCTGCATTTAATCAAAATCTCCAGCTTTGCTATAGCTGAGACCATAGCTAGCCTAATAGCTTTAAGGGAACCAAAGAGTATTTGGGGAAAGAAATACATTAGCATTCATTCCCATCTCCTTTCAATGGCCCTCCCCTTCTCTCTCCTCTCTAAAGTGTACACACATGCACACACACACACGCATGCACAAACACATACATACATGCACTTTTATATACACAGCCCAGGAAAGCAGTGCAAGATCCATTTGGCCACCAGGGGGCTTCTGTAGGAATGGAAAAGACTAGAACATCTTCCTGGTTTTGTCCAGGAAATAATCGTGTGGATTACTGGTATGTGAAAATACTGCCTTCCAGGAACTGGACTCTTTGTTTAAATTATAGTTCTATAGCTGCTTAAAGCAATTTGGTTGATAAAATACAGTATAGCCCAAGAGTTTAGATTCAATGCATGTTCATTGAGTAATTGAATTTAAACGGTCATTTTCCTTCAACAGTAATTGGACACTTTATAATCTTAAGGAATTATTATTCATTTTTGATGAGATAAATGGCATCATGTATAGTTTTTTTTAACTCCTAAGCTTTTAGAAATATATTTTAACTCTTTATGAATGTAAAGAGATGATGCCTGAGATTTGCTTCAAAATGTAGATAACAATAAAATACTGTGTATTTCAAAAATACAGGTTTTGAATGTTGTCATCATAAAAAATAGTAAATTTTTGAGGAGACAGACATGTACACATCTACCAAAATATAATATGATGCTCTATTAATTTGTACAATTTTCATGTTTTGTTTTTGTTTTTTTGAAATAGGGTCTTTCCGTGTTGCCCTGGTTGGCCTAAAACTCCTGGGCTTCAGTGATCCTGCTACCTCTGCCCCCAGAAGCTGCTACCACACCCAGCTCAATTCTTGTGTTTATATGCACCAGTTACAAAGAAAATTAAATTTAAGTTTTAAAAAATAAAATTAATGTTTCAAGAAGTACAGAAAGTATTTGTGAAAATAGATTAAAGAATTGTGGCCATATACAATGAATGTATAATGATCCAAATAACACAACATATTTTTATACTATGTTTATATTTTTATGTAATGTACTTCTATAGTTAAATGACAAGTAGATGGATAACTAGATAGAGATAAACTCTTAGGACAGAACTCAGTTGCAAATACAAGCTAAATTTATAGGACAGGATTACACATGATTCTGAATATCTTCAACTTCTTTCTGCGCTTTATAAAACGAATATGTACAAGTAATACAAAAATTATAAAATATCCAAAAATTATAAGAATTTAGAGGTGTTAATTGTTGTAAAAAGATGAAAATATGTACACAGAGCTTTACCCAATTACAGTGTCATCACGTCAAAACACTGCTGAAATGGAGCAATGGGTCAGGTATTTTCCACACAACCTGTAGGAAGATCCTTTATTTCCTCCAAGATTATCTGTGCCTTAAGGGCTTCCCACACCAGCAACTGTCAATCAGGGGAGATGCCTGCTCCCAGGAGATATTTGGCAACGTTTGGTAACATGTTTGGTTGTCACAAGTTGTGAGATTACTGCAGATGCATGGATGGAGGCCAGAGATGTTGCTAACTGTGGTACACTGTGTAGGATGTCCCCCATCCAGCCCAAATTATCAAGGGTGCCAATACTGAAAAACCCTGTCATAAGAGTCATGTTATTTTAAAGCTGAAAGAGCTTTGGTTCCACATAATTTGCAACTTCAGATTTGATAACAGAAGGCTACAAATAATTGATTTTTATCATTAAGTATAGTTAAGTACCATCTGATTAAATTAGACTCAAGTCAATGCAAAGTCTATTGAAAATAGCTCAAGGAAAATACTTTTTGACACTTCATATTTTGTTGTAGATGGTGTCCTCGACTGAGAAGATGCTCAAGGTTATTATTGTGCTTCACTTTGGCTTCTTCCTCACACAAAATAAGTGCTCAGCAAATCTGTCACATCTAACTCAGGTCCTGTTCATTGCAATAACAAACTGAATTTTTTCCCTGGAATTTGAGCTAAAAATTCTTCTCTAAATATGACCCATGGAGAGAGATTTTGTTGAGAAGATTTAGAATGAATGTTTGTGGCCATCTCTAAATGTAGAAGAACAATTTAGAGATCAGTTTTCAGTGGTTTTAAGTTGAGCTCTCCTAGTATCTTTCAGGTAACAGAGTGTCCAGAGAATTGTAAAGTGGAATGAAAATAGTAAAGGTGAACTATAATAGTTACTGTTAGAGAAATAAATATGTCCACACATCACCAACGTATACCAACTTTAATAACACACCAGGGACACAGTTTCAATGTATTAGGGATTTATACACGCTTTTCAGTGGTCCTTCACAAAAGAAATCAAGCCCAAGACACCTCCAGAGGATACCAGCATAAAGCCACAATGGCTGCCAACATCACAAAAATGGAGATAAGCAGGCATCATGTGCCCTTCCTGGGAAGACATTACCACCTATGACCACGTCCCTCACCCCTCCACAAAGAGAACATGAATCACACCAAGCTCTCCCACTATCATCATAAAAAATTCAGATTATTGGGCATCCTATAAATTAAATGACCCATCTTCTCCCACAAACACTAAATTGAAAAAATAAAAACGGTTTTCAAAGGAATGAAGAGGCAAATTTAAACTAAACAGAAGCTGAAACTAAACTTCAGTGTTTGGAGATGCACACTTTGATGAAAACATTGTGAGGAAATGAAAAAATAAATGATTAAAATACCAGGGTAGGTGGGTTGAGGATTTAGCTCGAGTGGTAGAGCTCTTGCCTAGCAAGCGTAAGGCCCTGAGTTCGATCCCAGCACACCCTCCAAAAAACTTGTGGCTAAAATACCAGGGAAGGTGCTTCTTTCAGAAAAGATGGAGTATTTGAGGTTGACACAAAATACCTGAAGAACCTCCGAGATGACTTTCAAAATTCTATGTGTTTTCATCTGAATGATAGATCAATTGTAATAATCTGTTAATCTCTGTGTTTGTCCACTTCCTGTGCATTTTATAGTGTTTTTAAATTTTATAATAAATATTTTATTAAAATTTTGTTTTATGTTAGGTATTGATTTTACAAGAGGAAAGCATATATAGTCTAACATTTACCAAAATATCTCAGGTCATCTAATACACTGAGTGGAGGGAGTTATATATGAAGGTCCCACACGGCCTCCTCAGTGTCACACGATATCGTCCACCAAGATGGTGCCACGCAAGTGGAGTCAGAGTTGAATCTTCTGAAATGATGCTTTCAACACACACCCTTTGCCTCACATTTTCAGCCTCTTACCACTATAATTGACATGAGCTGGAAAAAAAATGACTTTCTAATATAAAAGGTCGGTGTTCCTGTAATTATAATACTTACTATTTCTATGACAGTTTGCTACCATTGAAAACTCATATCTCCAATCCATCACGTGTAATGATAAGGACTGCATGTTTAGCAAAATTACATTAGCATTTCATTAAATAGACACAGTAAAATGGGTGACATTTCAAAAGCCCTAATGACTGTCATTTACTGAGATTGGTTAAGTCAGTAACTCAAATCACATTGCTCATTTGTAGCCGAATCTCGATTATCCATAGGTGGATTATCCGTGGGAGACATAACATTAAAATTCACATCAGCAGTCTCCCTCCCTGTCTACAGACGTGAGTTCAGGAGGGCAATTTGGAGAACATTTGTTTCAATGCCTAATTTTGCAAATGAGGAAAGCAAAATTCAGAGAGGCTAAATGACTGGCCCAAGGTCAATCGTCACATTAATGCTAAAGAAAGGGGACTATAAACCTGGTTTATTAGATGCTGGGACAGCACTTTTTCCCAGCAGCACCTTTTGAAGCATCTGTGTGCAATTTCTTAAGTTTTTTTTTTTTTTTTAAGATTTAAACTTTTTGGGGACATATTTATGCCACACACATTATTTGTGACCCAGAAATAGTAACACTATCACTACTCTGTAGAGGGGAAATTGTGCTCAGTGGAGAAACACACATTGTCTCTAGCATACCTCTACCCGGGTTTTCAGTTTTGATACTGAAGAAGCTATTTTACAACTCTGTAAGCTCTAGATAGCTGAGAGCAAAATAAATCTTATCTACAGATATGTGAATTCTATCCAGTGTGCATTTAATGCTTTCCCTCTTCTGCCATGGAAGAAGCCAGATTTGCCTCCATTTTGACATTCCTTTTAATATTCTAAATCTATAAATATGTCTATTCTTAGCACCTCTTTTAAACCAGTTACGGCACCTACTCAGTTCCCTCATTGATAACATACAATTTTTAACGTGTTCATTTTCGCGTCTGTATGAAAGTCACAATTTAATTGTTATTTTGAAAATCATCTTTTAACAATTATTACCACTGACACTATTACTACTACCAAAGATAACAATACTACTAAATTAGAAAGGGTTTTGTGTAATTAGAAGTTCACCATATTCCACAAATTTGGCTAATGTGATGGTTCATCTCATCTTCACAAAAATCTTCTTCTTACTCTTCGTTCACAAATGAAGAGGTTAATGAACTCGAACACAGTAACACGGTCGTTATCATACCTGGACTTTGACATTCTGAGTCCAGAACCCACGCTCCTCATCACAACACTACATTGACAGTCAGCCCGACATCATTTAAAGCAAATTATTTCCTGTGCTAGGCAACGGAAGCAGATATACTGTATTTTTAAAAGGTTGGACCATTCAGATTAAGCCGGTGTTCTGTACCTTTTTATTAGGTGACTGCTTCTGTATCTATCCTGAAATACGAGTTTGCATCCAGACAGGGTGGGGGATCAGCACAAGGCCAAGATAATGAAGTTGAATCTATTTAACTCTCCCTGAATTTACTAAGTTTTGCTCATTATATTAAAAATATTTTGAATTTCTAAAGTATCATAACTCTAATGATATAGTAAAACTGTACAGAAAACTTTTCTAAATGGTGATAGAAAAAGTGTTAGACTGCTTATTATTAATGATTCGCTATTTCCTAGTTTCTTTTATTATTACTTGTTAAAAACTGTGACTGAACACAAGTCTGAACAAATGTAACAAGATTGAATACAGATACACCTTTATTTACCTAACAAGCACACTTTCAAAAAGGTATTTGTAAACAGTTTCTTAGAATAAAGTAATACTGCATAAAGCTTGCTGGCTTTATTTGTTCTTATTAAAAGGAAAATAATTACGTTGCCAAATTAAAAGCCTGTCTTTTGGTCTTTCATCTTTGTACTTCTCATCTTTACCAAATTTCTCCATCTTTTGGATTCTATTTTAGTTATTTTGCAATTAATCACATTCCACCTTATTTGTCATCAGGGTCCTTTTACCCTGTATCTTTTCCTTTAGGGCCACAAGGACAAATGGCACGAAAGGACACGGTAGTAAGTCTAAGCTTTAAGTTCAGTGGAACGTTTAATGGTTACTGACAAAAACATGCCCCCACTGAGAATTAGAACCGCTTAATTCAGCAGAAGCTGAGGCCGGTGTGATGAAAAATGTGTATCTACGATTGTTTTGCTAAATTAGAATGTTAACAAGAGAGGATTATGCTACTCCCACTCCTTGGTTCAAAGACTCATATGCTGTAGTTACTGGGTGGCTATTTCTCAGCCACAGTTTCAGTGTGAATGCCACACTTTGCAAGATGGTACCTTGAACATGGTCAGATCATTTGCTGTCTGTATCATCAGTCACATACTCATTGTTCATCGAGCGTGATACATTTTGCCTCCGAAACTTTGCTTAAACTTGACCTCAGGCACACTGCCTTGCTTGAAGTTTTTACTCTCTACTATTTGCTTTTACAACTGCTTCTTTACTGTTGCTTTCACTTGTCTTTCACGTGTTTTCAGTGGTGCCAGTAAGCATGATCCAAATGCAGGGGGCCTTGCTGCTGATCTAAGCCTCCCTTTGGGCCTACTGTGATTGCCCGCTGACTTTGTACTTCTGGATTACACCTCGTCTCACCTACAATTTCAGCTTTGTTCTTCTGATCTGACAAGTAGCATTACTTTCTGCTTACTTTGGCTGCATTCTATCATGTCTTTCCAATTCTTCTTCTGGATGCCCTGCCTAGAGCCATCCTTGTCTCGTCTAGACCCGGACTGGACCTGCTGGGTCTGGACAGGACTGCTGCAGACAGTTCTCTAGCCAAACATGGCTTGGCCTGCTAAATCGGCCGAGGTTTTTTGTCTTTTGTTTTTTTGTTTTTCATGCTCTGCACATGCCATTCCTTCTTTCTAAATGTCCTTGCCTGCTTCTTACCAGCAGGATGACTATTCAAGGATCAGTAAATATATTGCTTTCTCTCGTACACCTCCTCTAGACACAATAAAAATATTGAGGTTTCCCATAACATTTCACACAAAGCAGCAACACAGCACCTGTCGTATTAATAGTAACATAACAATAATAATACAGCACAATAACAACACAAGATTTATCAAACGCCCAGCGCATGCTGGGCTCAGTGCTAACCACAGGTGTTCTGTCAGCCTAATATGAATCAGTCAAGCCCTAAACTTCGGACTTCTTGCGCAGAATCCATTTTCTTTTCCTTCACTGTCTATATAGCTCAATTCAAGCCTTTACAACTGGTGTTCATAAATAATTACTGAAGCTAATTAAATTAAATTGTTTGGGATATGCTCAGTTTAGCATAGTTAGAAACACAGTAATTCTCTAGCAGTATGTCACTTAACGCATTAAAATCTCAAACTTGATTCTTGCCTGAGAATCATTCTTCCAAATCACTGCCTTTAGTCTTGCATAGAAATTCATTTTACCCCAGTTTTAGCTTTTTGTCACAAGAGTAGCAGCTTCCAGGGCAACAGGAAGAACATTAAAACTTGTTATTCCAGTATTGGGGAAGATGTGGGCAGAGAAGAGCAGGCAGAAGTCCCATCGTGTTTGGCACGCGGAGTGTTTGCTGTACTTTCTGTTATGTGTACCGACTGGGCCCTCTGTTTAACTGAGTAGAGGATTAAAGTACTGAACAAGCAAAAAATTGCCCAACTCCCTGGGTAGGCGGCTCTCCCTCTGTATTTGACAGGTAACCTGTCATTTGAATGCGCTCTGTAGTTGTTGAAAAAACTTTGTGTGGTGTCTACGTAGTCTTTTCTGCTCACCTGAAAACATTTAGTAGTGTGCTCGTGGGAAACCTAGAGTCGGCCTTGCCTCCAGGCATGAAGCTTGAAACATATTAAGTTTCCATTTTTCCCCTGGTTATTTGGGCTTGAACAATCTCAAAAGCAGTCTAATAAACAGGCACCAAACAAGACTCCACTTGAGTTGCAACCCTGTTTATAACCTAAAGCTAAGGACTTTATGGAATCACAGACCAGGCTGGGGCATGTTCTCTCTGCAGCAAAAAATCAAAGAATAGCAATTTAGAGGTAGTTAGGGCAGGGCAGTGCTGTTAAATGAAAATGGGTGCAACTTGTTCTGCTTTCCGACATGTCTAGATGTGAAAAGGAGGTCAAAGAAGCTATAGGAGGGCTCAGAAGGTGATCTGTGATGGGGCGGCACGGCAATGAGCCTATGTAAATTAAAGATCTAAGCCACACATTTTCAGCAAGTAAATAATGCCATTTAAGGAGATAGATTGCTAAAGCAGCCTCATTGCCTAATGGGAGCCTGTCGTTCACTCAACAAATATTTACTGCCTGGCCCTGGAGCTGGAGGTGGCCTGTACTACAATGGTGAGCCACGAAGGACCCTTGCACTATAGCCTGTAGTCCCAATATTTTTATGGAGGAGATTTAAATATATATACATACTTTTTAAAAATTTCAATTTGTAATAAGGGATTAAATGGTGGAGTAGTGCTGTTGTGTTTTTGTTGATAATTATGTGGGCAATTTACAAACATACTCCTATTCTGATTTATACCTTTCGATCACCCTCCCAAAAAACCCAAACACACATACTCACAAACACACGTGCACACACACACTAGATCCTAATCTTTTTGTCTTTTTGATGCCTCAACTGAAGTCTGTTACAGCCTTAAATTTTGACTACTCTGGTCTTTTTTGTTAGTGAAGGGAGATTAAAAAATCTGAGTGATATTTGTGAATGACACAACTGCTTATTGAAATACAGCCTAAATTTAAGAGTTAAGAAGTTAAAATTTTCTAAACCATAATGATTTAAATCATTTAAATAACTGGCTTGTTTTTCTATTTCATTTAGTCCAGGCAGCTATCCTGATGACTTAATGTGAGTAATAATTATAATGTCACCTTTACACAGAATGCAGTAATTCTGTTGACAGGGTGAAAGAAAAAGTATATAGAAGAAAAGAATCATGGTGGTTGGCATAAAGTTATAAGAAAGAAAACTCATCATTAAAATATGCAAATGTAACAATATGTAAGTTACTATCACAAAATGACAGAGTCAGTCCCATCCCACAGAGCGATCCATAAATTATGTTACTGAAATGTGACCCCTGAGAGGGACGATATTTGCTCATACTCTTAGACAAAACAAAATCCTAATAAAGGCTAAATTTAGAAAAGTTGGTGCCTAGCTGTATCCCATACATTCTGTGATTGCTCACGAGTATTTATCAATGATATTAGATTATAAATCCTCCAAACACAAATACTCATTCAAATGCCTCATTTAATACATTACAAGTGGAATCAGATTTCTTTTGATTTCATTTCTTCAGCTTTTTAATTTTACTTCATCATTTATTCCTTCCATAAATAATAAACATTTGTGAAATAATACCTGGGACAATTATTTACATAATGATGACCAAAGTTTTCCAACATCCTACCTTTGTATTTTGATTCCCTTACATTATGGGCTGAATATTTATATCCCCCCAAAATTCATCTGCTGAAACCTTACCTTATTCTATGTAATGGTATTATGAGGTAGAGTCTTGGAGAATGTCTTGGTTAGGGTTCTCTAGAGCAACAGGATCAATATAATACATAAGTAGAGTTATACCAAGGGATATATGAGGTAGACCCACACGATCAGAAGTGGAAGACCTAAGGTGGCAGTCTGTACAGACAGACAGGAAAGAATCCAAAATGGCCATCTGGACACTGAAGAACCAGAGAATTCAGTAGCAGTCAAAAGTCAAAGATCTGGAAACTCACAATAGTTACCCTGACGGAGGCTGATGAGTCTTAGTTGGAAAGTTTGATTCTGTGCTGGAAAGCTCCAGAAACTGGAGACCAGGATCCAAAGGCAATAACGACATTTACAGCTCCTTCAAAATAGGTGCACTACCTTTTTCTCTCCCTTCTTATTCCATGCAGGCTACAAGCCAATTAGCTGGTGCCACCCATATCCGGGGTAAGCCTTTCACTTCATTGTGTTGGCCTACCTGTCAGTCGTCCACTGATACATCTAGAATTTTATTAATCGGCTAGGGGTCCTTACTCAAGTCAAGTTGACATATCACAATTAATAATCACAGAGAGATAACTAGGATTCAATGAGACGATGAGAGTGGAGCCATCGTGAGTGGAATCAGTACCCTTATATATCATGGGAGAGCTTGTTTCTCTGTTCTCTCTCTGTGAAGCTAGCGGAGTGAACTGTCTGATGTCCAGAGGGCGACTACGCTAACCATCTTATCTTGGACTTCCAGCCTACAGAGCTGTTAGACAAAAATTTATATTTTTGTAGGATACTCAGACAAAGTATTTTGTTGTGCCAGACATGGCTAAGACATCTTGCTTTTATAATAGCTATTACTTACATGTTTAATCAATATTGTATACTGAGCTGCTTTTGCTTTGTTTGTAAGGCTATTCTGAGATTTGTGTCATTTTTAAGGCCACTTTTGAGATTTTTCTTGACTCACCAAAGCTATGATTCATTCATGTCTATATAGTCATGGCTTACTCATTTCACAGTGTGTAATAACATACTACCTATGATTATTTTTTTTAATTTTTAGCATTCTCCTCTCGGTTATTTGCATTTTGTAATTTTTTCTTTGTGAAATTATGAACAATGATGCTATAAGCATTTTATACATGTTTTCTAATGCACAGAAACAAGTATGTGACTTCAGGGTTTATCTAGAAGAGGAACTGACAGGTGATAAGCTATGCGAATGCCTCTCACCGAGAGTGTATGAGACCCTTTTGATCCACCTCTCTCCAACAATCAGAGTTATGCAACTTTTAATTGTTTGATCAAAGGAAGGTAAGATGGCATTTTCTGTAGCTCAGGATTTATACTAAGCCGATCACATCAAGTTAGCTAGTTGTATATACGCTGCTGTCTAATAGCTTCCCGGTAGGTTTACTACACAGTTTTACTAAGCAGCCCGATAGTGAGTAATTGATCCGAGGAAGAAAGCGTTTTTAGCCAAACACGTTTTAATTTTGTTTGAAGAATGTTATCTTTTTTTCATACACAACACACTGAAAGACATTCTATTCTACTCACGGTGTTTGACCTCTACAGTAGTGTTAATCTGCTTGACTCTGCAATATATGAGGTGTGAGCAAAACATATGTTGAGTATTTAAATAAAAAGTTGCCACAGTAAGCAATACATTGCCACAGTCCCATATAAACACTCCCCTTCTCTTGGCACACGCTTATGCCATCGTCCTTGTCGCTCTCTGAAGCAGTTCTGGGGCCTCTTCCGTGAGTGCCTTTAGCTGTGCTGCTGTGCTTGCTTTCACGTCCTGAACTGATTCAAAACATTTACCTTTCTTTTAGAGAGCAGAGAGGAAAGCAAGTTTTCCATGATTTATGAGGGTACCAATTCCATTCATGATGGCTCCACCGCAGCATCCCAGCGAATCCTAGTTAGTGCTCTGGTTGTTAATTGAGATACATCAACTTGAGCAAGAACACCTAGCAGATCTGTAAAGGTCTAGACGTGTCAGTGGATGACTGACAGGTAAGCCAACAAGATGAGGGGAAAGGCCCACCCCGGATGTCGGTGGCACCAGGTAACTGGCTTGTAGCCTGCATGGAATAAGAACGGAGAGAAAAGGGTCATGTGTCTTATTTTGAAGGAACTCTGAACACTGCTATTGCCTTTGGACCCTGGTCTCCAGTTTCTCCAACCTTCAGCACAGAATCAAACCTTCCAACTAAGACTCATCAGCCTTCCACCTGGTGACTACCGCGAGTTTCCAGGTCTGCCACAGTGAGTCAAGACATACTTCCTTAATCTGTGAGTGCTGGGTGTCACAGCCCAGAGAAGAGAAAGAGACTAAGGGGGATCTATTCTCAGTGCTGTGTGGGTAACAGCAAACGTGCAATGGTTTAGGGATAGAGAAGAGAGAGATTAGCCTATTAGTCATGTATAGAAAGGGAAGACTCAGGATATGATCTTGAAGACACCCTAAATTTTAAAGAAAGAAAAATCAAGAAGACGACAGAGATAAATCACTCAGACATCGTAAAATATTACAGATGTCAAAGTGAAGGTCAAGGTTTAGGGCAGAGCAGATGCATTTATAACGTCAGGCAGTCAGCTCCCTGCATGTTATAGATGACCTTTTTTTCCTACTTGGATGCATAACCAACTATACACACGAGCTTCTCAAAGTGTCTGAAGCTCAAAAAAAGTACAATAACAAAGTTACTTTCTACCCTAACTGCTCCTAAAAAACAGTCCTATTCATCATTCTTGGACCTTAAGGGATTATTTTGGATATACTTCTCATCAGCCATTGAATAGTGATAAAAATTCTGCAAATAAAATCAACAGCTGGTGAGGACAGTGCTGCTTATATAGCAGAGTCGTGCCATCTGTTTAGGCAGAGAAATTCACTAGGTTTCTAGCATGACCTAGTTCACGATCGTGTCATATGTGGAGCCAACTATAAATGCTCCTAGCAGTGTCCTTGGAGAAATCAAAATCAGCATTTACACACATTTGAAAAGGGCCCCATCCTATGAGACGGTATTGCTGTATAGAACTGGAAGCATTACACATTGAAAAGAACGTCTCACATAAACGTCCATACCGTACAGGAAGAAAGCTTGATGCTGTGAGCTGCTACCGTAAAATTCAGACACTTTCAGATTCATGGTCTTCAACGCCGGATGTTACCATGCTGCATTTTTTCCCTGAGTTCATTACCATGTTTCTTTCACTTTCCTTTTAAGGGCGGTATTAAAAATTTCATTTCTCCTTAAAAACCTGACTTGATGCGTCCTCCCTCACCTTTACTTATGGACATTATATTCTACTTGATCAAGAAGATAAGATACTGCTCCTCAGGGGTTTCGTTTCATTGGTCACCATCCCTCTTCCTCCTCCTCTTTCTCTGTATATTCTTTTCTTCCTCCTTTTACCCTCTCACTCTCCCCTTATCATTCTCCTTTATCTTGGATCTATTCTAAAATTTATATACATTTTAAGTACATATGGAGAGTTCAGTCTCTCCAGTGTTGAATAAAGAAGGACTTCTCCGTGACCCCATATTCCCCTCGACATTTACTTTACGGCTGTCAAGCTTCTTGAAGAATTTCCTGCTACACTCCTCGCTAGCTTTACTTCCTAATAAGTAATTTATTCCTTATTCCCCTACGATCCGGCTTTTGCTCTGACTCCACAGGAACTGCTTTTCCAAAGGTCATTGAGGGCATTTCCGAAAGTGACAGGATAATTCTAAACTCTTATCCGACATGACTGTTTCTAGCATTTCCCACATCTCATTATTCTCTCCCCGTTCTGAAAACTTCTACCTTCTCCGTACCTGTGCAAACCTTGCCTCTTGGCACTTAGTAACCTTGCAGATGTCAGACCATCTCAGCTTTCCTTTGGCTTGATTTTCTTCTCTCACCGTGTTTAGACTGGGGCCGATTGTAAACTACCTGGAACAGACTCGTTAATTCCATTTTGTGCTTCCACAAGAGCTGCAAATATATTCAGTGTTCTTCAGTAACAGCTTCTGTCTTACGTTCTGACCTACCTTTAACATAAACGTCCAAGTAATTCAGACCAGACCTCTAACCATGGAGAAAAGCTATAGGAATTTATGTGTACTCTGCAGTGATAATGTGGAATTAAGTTTTCTCTACGTAATTAAGACATGCTATACATTTGGGTCTCCATGTAAGTCGCTAGTAGCAAACTGGCGAAAGGGTACAGTGCGTGGGGCAGTGTGCCTCATAACATGTCAGTTATTGTCAGCATAAGGTGGTCAAACTGAGGAATAAAGGGAGGTAAAGATGGACAGATAGAAAGCAGCCTAACCGTGAAGACCCTTGTATAACAAGACCATACTTCTGTGCTTCAAAGACAAAAAGAAAAAAAATGGAAGTTGTAGAAAAATCCCTACAGCAGGCCTCATAGCCAGAAATTTTGAATCATTAGGTTGGAATCGAGGGACAGAGAGAAGCTTCTATGTAATTCGGGGGAAAATGATGAGTTGAGAACCATTATGTTAAGTGGTATGGGTTTTAGGGGGAAATTACATCGCTAGAGTAATTGACCTAATTAAAAATTTGGGATTAGAAACTTCAACAGGGCTCTTAGCACCGCTTGGCAATCCAACTGTGGCTCTCCAGAAAGTTTCTACCCTCCTTTCCCACAAGTTGCAGCCTCAGGTACAGACCTTGTCATTTTTCCGCAACCCAATTCACACCTTGTCTTGTCTGCATTCATTGCTTCCTTCCTTCCTCATGGAACTATAGAATCGTCATCCTTCTATACCTCCACCTGTGCTATGGGGCCCATACTGTCCTTCTCTTTTAGGAAACTTTTTTTTTGTTCCTAACTTTGTACACTTGATTCTTCAGATCAGCTCTTTTTTTCTACTATAACTTTCTTATCAGTGTTCAAAAATGCTAGAAACTCTAGCAACACTTAAAAGCAAACATAAGTCTGGCAAAGTGACATATGCTGGTAATCCCAGCGCTATAGGAGGCTGAGGCAAAAGGCTCATGAGTCTGAGGCCAGCCTGGGTAACACAGGGAGACTCCAACTCACAATAAAAACAAACAAAAGTCTAGGAATATAGTTCAGTGTAAAAGTCCTTGATTCAATCAAAAAAAACTGAAGAGAAAAAAATTCCTATTCTAATAGCCCTACCTAATAACCACCCTTTCTCTTGCCCCCCTTATCACCAAACGACTGAAAAACTTCATTTGCTCCCTATGAAGTCTTCAAGTGATCCCATTCTAACTTCTCTCAGTATGCTACAAAAATGTCTTGCTAAGGTTGTACTGACCCACCTGGGATTGAGCATAAGGGATGCTTCTCAGCCTATTTGGCCCTCACAGCAATATTCAACACAACTAACCACTCCTCTCTCTTTGAAACAATCTCATCTCTTAGTTTTTATGATGATACAGAATGGTGCACAATATTTTCTACTGAGTCCACCTGATCCTTTTCTCCTACCCCTTTAGTTTCTTCTCTCCAGATGGTTATTTTGGTTCTTACCTCTAATTGTTAGAATACCCCCATAGCTCCACTCTGTGCAGTTTTTCTTCTCATTCTATTTTCTCTTTTTCTACTCTGATCATTTTAAATAATATCTCAATATCGATGAATCCCAAGTGTATGCCTTTTCTAGACCTCTATTCTAAACCCAGACCTACTTGTATAAGTACAAACTCTAACCTTCCTGTTCATCTTTTCAAGATGCCTGTCTATCTACCATCCCATGATTCAAAATCCAAGATGCCTTTGAGGCCTCAGAGCTGCACTATGTACTAGGGGGTATCTACTCTACACCTAACTATTTCTTAAATCTATTCACTTATCTGTGACACCACAGTTGCCTTAGAAACTAGGCCCGTATCTTCTCTTGGCTGAAGAACAAACCATAAAGTCTCCAATTCCAATCTAAACTGTTCAAATCCATTAATTTAGATTACAGACTCAGTGATTCCTATACATTACAATTAGATTCTGTTACCTTCCTACTGAAAATATGACAACTTCTTCCTGCTGTGGAGAGAGAATCCAGCGTATTTCATATGGCCTATCAACCTGCTTCATCTAGACTCCCCCTTCATCTCTAATATCATTCAGTTTTACTCCCTCCCCCCATTTGGTACTCAACAGTTAGGACTTTTCTAAAATCCATCAAGTTCTTAATGCCTTAAAACCTTCACATGGGGGTCATTCCTTCTGTCTGGAAAATTCTACCTACCTCTTCTGTCTTTCTACCGCCCTTCCCACCTCTACCACAGTTCGTGTAACTGCTGCTCCATGATGGCACAGATTAAATGACACTACCTCTGAAAAGTTCTCTCTTGATTCTTCTTGCTATGCAAAGACCTAATTAAAATCTCTCATCTCTCTCTTTGTTCCATTATCCTTCTTTTTTACAAATTACTCCTGAACATTAATTTCTGCAGTAATTTGTTTCTAGCTTATTCTCTCATGGGGCTGCAAGCTCCATTTGGGCAGAGAATCAAGTATCTCTTTTGTTCATACTGTATCCCCAAAACATAACACGGCTTTTGGCATAAAGTAATGAACATACATATCACAGATGTTCACGGGTTTTAAGAAAATTGACAAACTAGGACATAAATCTTAGTGGATTAAGGAGAATGGAATCAAAAGAGGTAGCCCTTCAGTAAGGGAAGCATTTTAGGGAGCTAGGCAGCCACCTGAGAAAGCCACAAAGAGAAGCTGAACCAGGGCAACATCAATGGAAATGGGGAATTAGTGACATTTGAGAGATAATTAGGAGATATAGTTGATAGTGCATGGTGAATAATTCAGTATAGTTAGTACAAGAAGAGGAAGAAGCCCAAATAATTCCCAGGTTTATGGTGCAAGCAACAAAGAATGGTGATTCTCTCAATAAGATCAGTAAAACATAAGGTGGTGAGAATTCTGAGATGCTTTGAGTTGAAGAGCCCTTGATGTATCCACAAGTAAAGATGGTGAGTTGGTATTTAGATATACATTAGAATAGATTGGAAGTCGTCACAGTATGAGGGCCAATAGAAGCAGTGGGATAAAATACACACACACACACACACACACACACACATACACACAATTAGAACCCATAAACAAGTTTAACAGTGTGCTTGATACATGTTAAATATAAAAAAAAATCAAGTATATTTCTGTGCACAGCCATAAATAATCCAAAAATGAAATTAAGAACATTTATAATAATAACAAAATACATAAAATACTAAGGAATAAATGTTAAGTGTATTATTTACAGGCTGAAAAATGTAAAAATATTTTTAAGACATTTAAAAATATCTAAATAATGAGAAGACATCCCACGTTGTAAGATGAGAAAATTTAACGTTGATAAAATGTATTGTTCCCCAAATTGATCTACAAATTCAATGCAATTCTTATCAGAATTTCATCTGGTTCTTTTGCAGAAATTATAAAGTCACTCCTAAAATTCATGTAGAAATTCAAGGAACTCAAAATATCCCAAATAATCTTGAAAAAGAAGAATAAAGTTGTAGGACTCATATTTCTCATTTTGTAAGTTAACCACAAGCATACAGGAATCAAATCAGTAGGTATTGGCATAAGATTAGATATATAGATCGAAAGAATTGAAATGACAATCCAGAGAAAAGTTCTTCCACTTGTGGCCAGTTGATCAGAACAAGAGCTTCAGGAAAATTCAACCAGCATGGGACAGTCTACTTGGTGGGAAGGGGAGTTCTCAGGGTGGAATTCAGGCCTGTCCCACTGAGCTACACCCCTAGCCTTTTTCATTTATTTATTTATGTTTTGTTCTGAGCCAGGGTCTCTCTCTGTTCCTAAATTGCCCAGACTTAGCTTGAACTAGTGATCTTCCTGCCTCAGCCTCCCGAAGTACCAGGATTGTAGATGTGTAACGCCACATCTGACAGTTGCATCAACAAATAGTTTGGGAAAACTGTAAATGAATAAACCAAAGAATGAGGCTGGATCTCTTTCTTATACCATACATACGATTTAACTCAAATGAATCACACAACTAAATGGAAAAGCTAAAACTATCAAACTAAAAGAATCAGACTTAAAATGAATATCCTCCAAAATATAAAATGATAGCAAAAGAATAGGATAATATACTTATAAAGCATACATGACAATCATGGCAATGCACAAGAACAATCCCAGCACTTAGGAGGGTGAGACAGGAGAATCAGCATGAGTTCAAGACCAGCCCGGAATACATGGTGAAACTCTGTCACAAATAAAAGAAAGCATAAATGACAAAGGACTTGTATGTAGCATATATGGAGAACACTTAATAACTCAACTATAAAAGGCAACCTGACTAAAAACGAATGAAGTATTTGAATAGACACTTTTCCGAATAAGAGACACAAGTGAAAAATAATCACATGACAAAATTCTCTACATCGTTAGTCATTAAGAAACTGCTGATCCAATTCATGATGCGATTCCATTTCACGCTCACTAAAATTATTATAAAGCAGACAGAAATAATCGTTGATGAAGGTGAGAAGAAATAGAAACCCTCATATATCGCGAAAATCTAAAATGGCACAGGTATTTTGGAAAATAGTTTGGCAGCGCCTCAAAATACTAAATGTGGAGTTACTGTAAGATAAAACACAGTAACGGGCTGGACGTGTAGCTCAGTGGTAGAGTGTGCGCTTCGCATCCTCAAGGCCCCAGGTTTAATCCCCAGCACCTCGCAAAAATAAATACATTTTGAAGATTAAAAAAAAAATCAATGCTATCCTAGATATACTCAAGAGAAACACAAACAAGAGTCCACACAAAAATTCATTAGTGAACATACTTAGCATTATTTCTAATAGTAAAAAAGTGGAGACAGCTTTAATGTCTAAGAATAGATAAACAAATGATGTAATTATATCCATAAAAGCAAATAATATTTAGCAATAAAACGTAAACTAACTTTTAGCAATAGCAGCTACAACATGGATGATCCTTGAATACTTTATGTTAAATGAACAAAACCACTTACAAAAGACCACATATTGTATAAATCAATTTATGTGTGATGTCCTGAATAGGCAAATCCCTGGAAATAGAAAATAGAGTAGTCATTGCCTGAGGGGTGCGATTGTGCTGTGATAAATGAGTGCTGATGGATATGGGTTTGAGGGGTTTTCAAAATTATACTTTGTATAATTTTGTTGTAAATTATACTTTGGCGATGGTTGCACAACTCTAAATATACTATAAATTACTAAACTGTAAGACAAACTTAGTTTGTAGTAAATGATAACAGAAGTATGAAAACGAACATCAGAAAATTTTCTTCTTTGAAAAAGGCAGAAACTGGACATCAAGGGTTGAAGAGTGAAATCTGTGTGTGTGTGTGTGTGTGTGTGTGTGTACGCGCGCATGTAGTGGGGATTGAACCCAGGGCCTTATGCGTGCAGGCAAATGGTGTTCCATTAAACTACATTCCCAAACTGGTGAAATCATTTAATACAGCTTCAGACACGCAGAGGGTGTCCAAGAAGTCTGTCTTATGGTTTCCATCTGGATGTCCTCCCCAGTCCTCCTGCACACAGAGGGGAGGCTTTTGGAAGGAGGTTAGATTGCAGGGCAGTATAGATGACCTCCCATTAGAAGGAGGGGTCTGGTTGAAAGAGGCAGGTCACTGGAGTCCTAGCTCCTTGCTATTCACTCTGCTTCCTGACTGCCATGAGGTGAGTAACTTTCTTCCACCAGATCCTTCTATCACACCTCCTTGCCTTGGAGTGGCTAATTATGGACTGAAAACACAGCTTACATAAACCTCTCCTCATTAAGTTGCAAGTGTTGGGTGTTGAAGTCTATCTTAGTTACTTTATCACTGGGACAATCTGAATAGATAATTCCAAGTTGCCTGATCTGTCAAGGTCCTCTTGGATCCTATCATCCATCCCTTTTCTCCATAGAAATCAAACCCAAAGAAGTAGGCTCTTTCCAGAGCTGCTCCTAAAGCCATGCAAGAAACAGTTTCATGAACGATTTCAGTTATGGTTGCTTGATCCATGTGGGATGCTGAATGGCAGAGGCAAGACTTTTTTCTCTGAGACTTCATACTCTGACACTGAAGACTCTGCGAAGCAGCTCTTGGAGGTAAAGAAAATGGTGAAATCCACCAAAGGGAAGCAGTCTTGCAAAATGCATGAGACTCAGCAGGGGTGAAAGAGGGAAGTCAAAGGCAACCTCAGGAAGAAAGAGGACTAGGGCAAAAGAAAAATAGGGTAGAATAATGACAGAAGAAAAGTCTAGGTCTGAGAAACTGACGCACTGAAAATTTTAGAAAAGAGAGTGAAAAATTCAGGAGAATGAAAGAGACCCCCAAGCGCTATGTTTGCAACCCAGCGTGTCCTTCAAAAGGCTGCCGTGTTGAAGCCTCGGCTCCTGATGAAACTGGGGGACGTGGTTAGATCATGAGGGCCTCTCACTCCATCAGCGGATAAAGCCATCGATGAGCTTATAGTTTGATGGCAGTATATTGGGAGGTGATGGGAACAGGAAGGAGGGCCTAATTGAAGGGACTAAGTCATGGAGCACAATCCTAGGGGCCGTATCTAGTCTCTGTCATGTCTCCCTCTGGTTTTCTGACTTGCTGCTTTATGGCTGCTGTGAGGTAAGCAGTTGTAATGTGCCACACCCTTCTGCTATGATGCTTCTGCCTTCCATGTGCCCCAAAGCAACAGAGCCAATCAACTACGGACTGAAACTCTGAAACCATGAGCAAAAACAAACCTTTCCTCCTTTAAATTGTGTGTCTCCAGTAGTTTGTCACAGCAATGAAAAAGCTAACACAATGCACTGTCTCCTTTTTTCTTAGCATTCCTACCTTTCTGTCTCCTGAATACTGATACATATGGAACAAAGTAAAATGGTTTTTACCTGCCACTTGCTCTTTGTTTGAGTAGAAAAAGGGATAGTCTATGGAATGAATGTTTGAGCCTCTCTAAAAATTCCTGTTCAAGACTAACGTCATTATACAGAGAGATGGACTTTGAGGAGGCACTGAATTTAGGAGGGTAGAGCCCCTGTGATAGGGTCAGTGCCCCCAGAGGAAGCAGAAGAGAACCAGCCCTTCCTCTCCACTTCCACTGCATAGCGAGCATGCAATGAGAAAACACCCTGCTGCCATCTCTATACCAGGAAGCAGCCTCAAAAGACACTGTATCTGCCAGTGTTTTGATTGTGGACTCTCTAGCCTCTGTAACTGTGAGAAATGTTTGTTGTTTAAGTCATCTGCAGGTTGTGTAAACACCTGTTGACATACCCAATCTATACAAATTTGTTACAGCAGGCCCCAGGCCAAACTGATTAACTTTGGGCACTTTTGGATGCAACACCTAAGTGATAGAAAAATCTAGGTAAAAATCAGTTTAGTTGATAGAGCTGTCTAGTCCTTTCTGGTGCAGAAATGCTAGTAGAACAAAAGTACATTGCTTGCTTTCTTCATGTGAATTAGCCAATAAATGAAAAGAAACTCATTTTTTATTCAAATTACAATATTAATAGCGATGATGATGCCACTAAAATAATGATTATGTATAATAAAATTTGTCAATCACTAAAGATCGACAGAAACAGTTTTTGATAAAATTTCTTTCTGCATTTGATGTAGAATAAATGGGTTGGTAAATACACTGCTCACCCAACAAAATGGCTATTGACAGGATTTTAAAACTTGATTATAAATACTTCACTTTTAGTGAAGATTTTACTCGGAAAATCATTTTGATGAGAATTTCAACAAAATACAATGAGTATAGTACGTAATAAGTTGATTCAGTAATTAAGTTGGCTGCATGCGAAAAAAAATAAAATCACAAAAACCTCCCAGTACAGATTTCTTTGATCCATGTACATTCTTCTCCATGCATTCTTGAGGCATTTCTGAATGGTGGAAACTGACACATCATGAGCCCCTCAATGTCTACTTCTAAGGAAACTTTCTTTACTTTCCCTTCTGAAAAATAATGGATGTTCAAGAGAATAACCAAGCCATATTCCTTGGTCTTGTCATAAGAATAAAGCAGATGATTTACTACGTATCCTTGCCTTTAATTTTTGTAACTAATGTAGAGATTCTTTTCTGAAAACACTGAGATCTGGCTCCTTTCTGAATTAGCTAAAATGTTTGTAACAAAATGTACCCTTTCCCAAGATCCGGATCCTCAAAACTGTCCTAAGGATAATTTTGAAAGACATAAGCAAATCAGGAATAGTTCAAAGTGACCATGAAGCTTGCCAGAGGCCTAGAGAAAATCAAAGTGGCTTAATTGAATTCAGACTGTAAGGCTAGGAGAAGTTCTCAAATGTTAAGATGAGAGATGTTTCCTTTTCCTGTCTTAAGATTTTTCTAAGGAGAGATCACTCCTCCAGAAAGACTCACGTCTCTTGTTCACTCTCCTTCCTGTGACTGGCGGAGAGAAGGAACTGTGGTCACGGATCCTCTACCTGAAAGCCAGTCTACCTACCAGGAAGATGTGACCTGAGTTTCCTGTGCCACAAAACTGACAGACTCACATCCTTCCCCCACTGCCATCTCCACTTCAGGAGCACTATGATTGGAGACTCTGCTTGCTGAACAGATTGAAACATCCGTTTCATTCTGAGGTATGGAATTAATAAGTCCATTTTCTACATGAGTCATGTTCTCCAAGAGACTTCGTCTGTTGCAAAGCTTATATTTTCAGGATCACTCTAACTTTCATTTCTCAGATGGTTGCAAATTCACGCAGGGAAGAGAAGGGTGGCATTTACTGATTGCTGAAGCGCCAATGTAAACCCCAATTTGCACTCTTCTTCTTTAGTGATTCCCTTTTATGGAAAACAAAACCTGTGGAATTTGTGTGGGATGTGTGTGTGTGTGTGTGTGTTTCATTTGTTTTTATTTTTAGATAAAGAAAACAAAAGTAGGAATGTGGGGTGCAGCTGGCATTTTGGAGATCTTGTAGAATTTATAAAAGCTATACAAGGATTCTTTAAATGCAAAAGACAAAATGTTAAGAAAAAAAGATTTAAAGAAAAGAAGCTACAGTAGTTGGGGCAAGGAGATGTTTACCAAGAATATGCTCAATTCATGCAGAAAAGACAATTGAAACAAGTAAGATCTCTTTTAACATGGGATTTTGTTACAAAATGAACAATATGTTGAATAAAATCCCTCTTAAAAATCTCAAAGCACACTCATATTTTTCATGAACTTGACCTTGGGTTTCTAAAATTGGTTTCAAGGCTCACTTTTGAAATAAAGTGTACATTATTAGTAACACTATTATTTTGCAAATAAATTGATAGTTTTTCTTATAGTCCCAGAATGCGTTGGATTTACTTACTAAACTATCATGGAAAATACTCTGTAGTAGCAGTATATATGCTCTAGGGAATAAATTTCTTTGGTGGGGGCAGGGTATATGTGCTATTAACATTTTTCATGATCAGCAAAAATTGTTCCTGAGATTAAATAAAGTTATAAAGAAAAATTTGAGAAACCAAAGGGAAAATCCCTGAAATCTGAAGAGTTCTTCTCTGGCTGCTCTGAGTGGGCCTTGGAGGAGAGTGCGCATGAGGCGAAGTCCATCTTCCTCTGAGTTTTCCTCTTCAGACACTTGATAATCTGCCTACTTCCCTTTCGGGGATGGACGCTTGGCCTGTCCTGACTGAGACAGTGGAGGAAAGCACCTCTACCTGCTCACTCTGAACACCCTAGTCCCCATCGGGCTCCCCATCACATGGGCTTTGAGAACTACCTGAAATGCTCCTTCGCTGAGCTAGACTGCTTCCCTTCTCTGGCATATTTTTGAATTCCTCTAATTTTGTGCATGGACCCAAACAGGGAAGAAGAGAAGGAACCTCTCAGCTCAAGGTGTAGGTAAAAGAAGAATCTGAGAAGGTGATGCTTTCTTGTTCACTCCCCACAACCACCACAGACATACTGGTTTGCCCTCCTGCACCAGGTCCAGCTTTGCATTATAACTCCATTCCAAGCTGACAGAAGTGGGAGTGAGAAGACCTCTGAGTGGGAATCCCGTGCATAAGAGGAGGGTCCTTGTGCAGAAAAGCCATCTCTCATTGCTTTAATCTGTATGCCTAATGGAAAGATTCACTGGCTTTCCCGATGTATGCAGACCCAATTGACTGATTTGAATTTTATCATTATTATCACTGTCAACACACATGGCCAGAGAATTCTGTCTTTATCAACAGACCATTTATGGATATCCTCGGAGGACTGCATAGAACTAGATGCTAAGAGGTCCATTTTCCCCTGGAGGACATCTTAAATAAACAGTGAAATAGCTAAAGTACAGACTTGGAAGAGAAAGAGAAGAAAAGTACAAGAAATTAATAATTAGTTTCTAATTGGGTTCTTCTTATACTTCACTAATATTAATAATCAAAAAACATTTACATATGTAGATATCAATTTATGTACACTAAGAGGTAGATGATGACAGATGATAATGATAAGTAATGTACAGATTGATATAAGCAGCATGCAAATGTACATAAAGATAGATAGATCTAGACATCACATCACTCTTCACAGGTCTTTCTCCAGACCGGCATCTATAGACACAAATCTCAAAAACGTGATAGAATCTCTACATATACTTAGTATCATCAGTGAATAATAGCTTTGATTTCACTGACTGGGGACTTTCCTAAAACATCCCTTGAAATTCCCAAACCAAATTTGGCCTTTGTGGTTACAGATTTGTAGTAATACTGTAGAAAATCGAGGCAAGAGCAATAACCCATTCGGAGCAAGTAAGTGAAGAAACTTCAAGGTTAAATAGAAATTGCTAAGGGAGATGCAAGTCTAGGCCTAATTTACTGTGCAAGCCCCAAAGTCGTATCAGATTAGAATGTGAAGGGTGGGAAGGCCAAATTCACTTTGATAACAAATCCACTCTCATGAAAGTGAGCCCACTCCTATGACAACACATTCTTGACAGCATTCATAAATAGCCATTCATGACAGCAGATCCTTTTGCCTAATCACTTCCTAAAGGTCTCACCAGTAGCCACTGTTTCATGGAGGATTAAGTTTTCAACACAGGAACTTTGAGAGGCACATTTAGACCACAGCAGAAGTACTCAGTAAGGAATAGTTAATATCAGTGTTGTTTCCTCTCCTTCAAAATTAAGCTGAGTCTAGTGGACCACGGAATCAGGCGGTCCTGGGGGAAGATCGAGATAGTTGACGTTAGAAGAACCAACTGCCCTGTGACAAACCTACCAGGCCTGATCAGTGCAGAATATGGGTTACTCACAGGCCAGTGGGGCAAAGCCAAACACGAAGCATAAGTGAATAAAAGGCTTAACAAACCATCTTCAAGAAAGGCAAGCTTGGAAGGAGCAGATATAAGCAGCATCAGTGCAAACAACAGCATAAAACCAAGAGTCCCTATTCTGTATGTTGCTCTGATAATCATTTTGTCCTGGCTTTTAGTAGAGCATTTTATTAGAATTACCAGGAGAGTTTGTGTCCTATTATTATATCAATTAGTTTTTGTTGTGTAACAAACTATCCCAAAATTTAGTAGCTTAGACCATTTATTTAGCTAATGAATCTTTTGTTTGGTAAACGGATCTGGGTTGTGAACTAAATTACAGGGATGAACAGTCAAGAAAATGGGTAATGAACAAATGTAGCATCTTCACTGATTGATACCTGAACTATGACTACCTCCTTAATTTCAGTATAACAAAATGATATAGCATATAAAGGCAAAGTTTTACATCGACATGCATCTAAAGTCTTTAGAGTCAGAAATTCTTAAATACTTCATAGTAGTTCATATTTTCTCTAACTTGGGGGAGAATTCAGAAGGATTGGGAATGAATATTTCTCCTTTTGCTTTCTTCTGTGTATGTGGATGTATTAGCGGAGATAAGGAATAGCCCACAGTATAGCTCTGGTGTGAATCTGAATAGCAATGCCAACCACAATTATACTTTTCAGTGGATAATTCAGTAGAGGCCAAGAAGAGTTGACCAGAAAGGCAAATAGGAAAAGAAAGTATTTTTTAAAGTGAGAGAATAAATATCTATAATTTGGCACTGTATATTAGGTTACAAGAATAGTAAAATATTTTATAGAATCCCTACCATTAATTTTACTCATTGAGTAAGTATTTGATGAGCAGGGAATTAATGTCAGACAGCTCATTGACTATATGACAGCCATAGGTTTTTTAGACCTTGCCATGGTTTGGAAAAGTGACCCCCAAAGGCCCATATACTGAAATCTTTGTCCTCAACTGATGCTGCCATTGTGAGGTAGTAGAACCTACAGCAGGTGGGGGCTATGTGGAAATCTTCCAGTCATGTGGGATTATTCTTGGACCCTAGCCCCTCCTCTTCCTCTCTTTGCTGCCTAGATATCATAGGTGAGCAGCTTTATGCCCCCACACTCCTGCCATGATGCTCTGTCTCACTACAGGCTCTAAAACAATAGAACCAACTCGCCGCGGACCAAAACTTCCCAGACTGTGAGCCAAAGTAAACTTTTCAGACTTTATAAGTTAATTTGTCTCAGGTATTTGTCACAGTAAGGGAAAACTGATATGCACCTATATCTATATCTGTATCTATATCTATATATCTTTATCTATATCTATATCTGTATCTGTATCTATACATCTTTTCTTACATTCAAGAAATTTTCCTTCTGATAAAAGAGACAGACACCAAAACAAATAGTTGTAAAACAGTAAGTGCCTATTCAAGATTCCATAGGAGCACAACAAAGTGCTCTAGAACAGAAGTCCAACATGAGAGTGAGCATGGAGCAGTGGTATCCAAAGATGGGGTGGGTCATAGAAGACGTCACATGATATCCTCAGGTGCAAATGTTTGAGGTGATTGTTAAAGAGAAATGTGTTTAAGAGAAGAACCTGAAGCATTCTCTGAATCAGAGAGAAAAATATTTCAGACAGGGGAATGGTATTAACAAATATCCTGATGTATACAAGAACATTATTTGAGGAACACAGAAGAAATAAGAGTGGCTAAATTATAGAGAACACAGGGAGTACAGGAGTGAAATCAGGAAAAAAAAAACTGTTTATTCCACCTGAAAGAACTAGAATATCCACAGATTAAGATTTTCAACTTCATCCATAGAAGTTATGTGCTATCCTCAACCCCACAATTACTTTATATTTGGTGTCTGATATTTTCATCTCTGTTAACAATGGAATACATCATAACCTGAAGAATAGTTGGTAGACAAAAATCTACCTTAGTGATAATATTACCTAAGCAATTCAAATTAGGAGATAAAGTTTAAATAAGTTTTTACAAAATCATATATATTGATTTTTCCCCAAGGAATGCTGTCTTCCATTTTTTATCAAATTTATTTCTCTATCTACTAAGGGACTAACCTCATTATAATCCCAGAGGAGTATTCTGTCATTCCCACAAAAGAGAGAGGAGGAAAAATGATAAATTTCCAGGGATGATTTTGCACACCAGTGACAGGCATAGGTTTCTAAAGAATGGCTTCAACCTGTTAATAGTTTTCAATACACAACAGCTGCAATCCATGAGAGAGATAAATATTCATGGCGCAAAGCATTTATATGTATCAAATGTATATTCATGAACAAATGGCTTCCCCTGCCTTTCACAGGGTTTGCTGTGCAGTGGGTGAAGAATGGACCAAGTTTCCCTTGACTGCTACTGCTGAGTCTCTGCTGCTACATCTGAATGTCAGTTCTGCAGTGATTATAAACAGGACAATAGCCGTGGGGAAAAAAATGCCTGGAATCAGTCCCCACTCATTTCAGATATTGGATATCAGTGCTTGCCTGCATCAAATATGAGCAGCAGATTTTATATGCCTGCCGGCTTATTTTTCAGGAAAAGCTTTTCATATCCAAGCCTTGTGTAGCCATATGTGGACTGTAATATCCATGGTTGACCTTCCTCTTTCAAATATGCTTTGTCACGGCGACACCTCCCTCCCTAAGGAAGGGGAATTTGGAAACGCTGAATAGCACTCTCAGATGATCATCAGTATCTGGTTGTCATGCCTCAATCAGAGAGTTCTGAGCAGCACGCAGGCAAGAGAATGACAGTGCAAACTGCCACAGAAGTCTTTGTTATTCAGTATGGTTGGTGGATGGTGTGAGCTTTTGAAAATGGGCATATTGTTTAATAAAACTGTTGTTTGCCCCATTATCATTCCAGCAGGGAGGAGGGAATAGAAACAGGTGAGCAACTCTGCATTTTCTTGAACAAGAATAAGGAGTTATCAGAAGGTCTATGGGGAGAGAACACAACTTGCTAAAATTGAAAAAAAAAGAAAAGAAAATGAAATAATTTAAACTGCAACACAACTCTTTTGCTTTGTAGACAGGGTCTTCTGACTCCTTTTCTCAAGCTTTCCTGTCAGCCCCCAGGCTCCCATTAGGGTGGCAAGAATTACTGTGATAAGTATATGTACTAATTCCCCAAAATGAATGTAATTCTTAAATCATAAACATATATGAATGAAAAAGAATATAATTTATGTCCCTATCAGAAACACTAACCTTCTAGTTTCTCTTTTGGCATTTTTCTCTTAACAGTAAGAGATGTGCTTTTAAAATTATAATGATCAAATGAAAATGTGATTTGAGACAGTTCTTTCTTACATGTTTACATAAAGGGACTTCATTATATAAAGTTAAATTGTACCTGATCCTCTCAGTAGACTATACAAACTTAGATGTCAAAATCTAAGTTTTAACCTAGTATAAAATATGAGATTTTGGTTCTTCATATTGCAAAACTAATACCGCATATGATAACAGGTGAGGAGGGAGTATCTTGCTAGATATGCCGAGGGTTTCAGAAATATCATAGATTGCAGCTGTATCTGGCTAGGATAAAGTCATACCTCTCTATAAATGAAATGGTTTTATTTTCCAAATATAGCTTCAATATTTAAAACAAACACTAATCTTTCTTCAGACTGTATTTTCAAAATCAAATCTTTCATGAGGAAATGTTCCTGAGATTTCCATAAATAAATAGAAAAGGTCCTCTGGAGACTGGAGATTCCCTGAGACATGAAATTAATTCCCTACATCCCCCCTACTTGTAGTTATAGAATTTGGGAATAGAAAAGGAATTCATCTTTTTCTTTTGTCCCTCAGTCAAAAACATAGTTTACATCAGAATTCTCTCTGTCAACACCTTTATAGTATCCTAATGTATTGGTCAGTTTTTCATTGCTGGAAAAAAAGTCTTTATTCCTGTAATTTAAAGGAGGAGAGATATATTTGGGCTCATGGTATTAGAGGTTTCAGTCCATGGTCAGCTGACTCCAAGCCAGAAATATCATGGCAGAAGGGTATGATGGAGCAAAGCTGCTCAATTCGTGGCAGCCAGGGAACAGATAGTGTTGGAAAGAACCACAAAGGACAGTGCCAGGAACCAGATACAGTCCTCAAAGTCAACCTCCTGTGACCCACCTAGACACACCAGAAGTGTTCTTTCCTCGTCTCATAGGTGTTTCTTGATCCAATAAAGTTGACAATCAAGACTTACCATCAGATCTGACTAATGAAAAGCAGTTCATATTGCAGTTCCATAGCACATCTCCATCCTCAGTCATTTCATCAGAAGCAGAAATAATATAAACAACACAGGAGCTAACTTTACTCTGATCTGATTGTACTCATTCATTTATTTGAATTGTTTTTTTCCATTCCTACCACACGAAAGTACTGTGCTATTTGCTGTAGTCACACCCCCTTCTCTCAAGATGTCTAACAGAGAAAACGAATGAAATAACCATAGTTAGAACACGTGCTAAGTGTTCCAGTAGAGGAAGTGAAGGAGTTCTCGAGAGTTTCACACATTTGCTAAAGGTCGCCAGTAAGAAATTCATAAAGCCTGAGGTTGAATCCAAGTTTGTCAATCTCTTAATACTCTGCGTACATTTAATGAAATACTGATTTAGCTGCCCCAGCCTTCTACACAAAGTTACAACCATCTGAGAACAGCCACAGGATATTCTCCTCCCCTCCCCTGGGTTAGAAGTGGTTACAATTGTGTCACATGTCTGATTTCAGCCACAAAGAAGGCAAAAACACATTTCTTATGACTCATGTAAATGTGGATTTCATTAGTATAGAGAAGGATCAGGGAGATTCTGGTTGCAAATAGGGCTTCCTGCTTCCATCAGGTTCCTAAAGCTCCTTCAGGCTTATAGCCAGGCTCACCACTTACTACTCAATCCAAGGGCTGGGGTGGATTTCTGATCACCCAAGGGCAAAATGAGGCCCACTGGGGTCTGATGCTACATTTGATGGGAAGCTGCCATCTTCACTCTAAGATCTTCTGGGGTTCAGACTGGAAAGCCAGTTATTCCCTTCTACTACCCTGATCAGGTCCCACAAGTTAGTGGCGAGGTTCTCAACTTTTACTCCAAACAAGAATACCCCTTATGCAAGGTTTAGCTTGCTGCAATTTCAGTTACCCACAGTCAATCATAGTCCAAAAATATTAAATGAAAAATTCTAACGTAAACAAATCATCGGTTTTGAATTGCGTGACATTCTGAGTAGTGTGATGAAATCTCATGTTGTCACAGGTCATGAATCAGTCTTTTGTCCAGTGTATCCATACTGTATATGCTATCCACCATTAGTTATTGTGATTAATCTCTTATTTTGCCCAGTTAAAAATTAGCTTTTATTATAGGTAGGTGTGTATAGGAAAAAGCACAGTAGACAAAGTTTTGTACTATCCAGAATTTCAGTCATCCATTGGTGGTCTTTGAATATAGCACCTACAGATAAATAGGGACTGGTGAACCAATCAGTGTCCCTATAGGAATAAACTAATCACTATACAGAAACTAACCACAATATCTCCTAAAGCTTCCCATTGGCTGTTGGTCTCAGAACTATCTCCCAAAATCTCAGATGTGGAAAAATGTCTTCTTCCTGTTGCACAACATTTTGGGATTAAGAGGAAGGTCAGGAAAGAAACTAGAAACTAGAGTGGTGAGAGAAATCAAACAATATGTGAGCCAAATATTTTACTGGGCACTTCCTAATACTTTACTTCATCAACAACTCAGAATAACCTTATCAGGCAGGTATTCTGATTGGTAAAAAGCAGCAGTGAGTTTAAATATTATTTCTGAGGTCTCACACCCAATAAATGCCAAATCCAAGGTTTAAACCCAGTCATTTTCCCGTTCCATAATTGGTTCTTGCCTGAAACGGTAGATAAGATATGCTGGAACTCAAATTAAAAGACAAAAATGAATGCACATTTTCCCTCAAACAGAAAAGCAGCCTGATGTGTGTTCTCCAAATGCAGAACAATGATAGACCAAATAATAAAAAAAAAGAAATTTATAAGACATAAATCTACACTATAAACTACTCATGCACCAGGAGAAGTTCAATGTCTCTGAATCATCAGCTCTGAAATTGCTTCAGAGAGTCTGAAACCAAGCTTTCCCCCAACCCCTAAGAAAGTCAACCCCCACTACTCTCTGGGCTATTACTCAGAAAAAGCCATTGTCTTAGGGAGAAGATGGGGATCAGGGGAGGCATCAGCTAAATCCTACATAGACAAAGATGAACACAGGAAAGGGAAAGAAAACTCTGAGAAATGTGTAGTTCTTTTGTGATTAGTTCACAACCTCACCATAAGATATCGTGGAGGGTACTAAACTAAAAGTTGGTGGAGAACCTAAATACTAGCACGCACTGGGCTGAGGATGTGGCTCAGTGGTAGAGCACTTGCCTAGCACGTATGAGGCCCTGGGTTTGAACCCCAGCTCTGCAAAAGAAAGAAGGAGACAGAGAAAAGAAGGAAGGAGGGAGGGGAGAAGGAGCGGGGGTAAGAGAGAGACCGAAAGAAAAAACACTAAAACAATGAGTCCCAAAAATCTGCCTCAAGAAATAAGTAAAGAAATAAACAAATAAAGAAACGTTACTTAGCTAGTCTTGGAGAAATTCTAGAGAGAATTTGCAACTGAGAAAGTGGAAATATGCTTATGCTTGCCAAATATAGTTCTCTGCAATCATCTG